>JAWLRI010000050.1:272611-303166 GCA_034781795.1 Crypturellus tataupa | reverse complement strand
GGCAGCGGCGGGCGAGCGGCTCCCGCGGCAGCGCCAGCCCCGCGCCCCGGTACGTGCAGCTGCGGTGGCTGTGCCGGCGTCCTCAGCCTGCGAGGGACCCTCTGGGATGGACCTTGCCGTGAAAGTGAATGTGATCATTCTGCATTCTGAGAAAGCCTCGCTGTGCACTCGCTGTGCAGTCCCAGCGGTTGCAGCATTATATATGTTTTGGTGGGAGGCCATGCAAAACTGAGGCAAAAGGGTTGCCTGAGTCCCCAGGCTCCATACCAGCAACCTCCTCTGGCCTTCATCTGCGTACAGACAATTTGTCTATGAGCATCAAAAAGGTTATACTGCTGTAAGAGAACATACCAGTTCTTAGAGTAAATGTCTTAGATCAGTTTTGGTTCTGGTCCTTGCAGGAAAAAAAAAAAAAAAATCACGCAAGTCAATAACATTTGATGAGTGGATTGAGAAGCGGCCTGTCGAGATGCTGGACAGGATCGTGCTTGGGTCGTATGAGTAATTCCAGCCTTGCTCCCCGAAAATCAGCGGAATTGCTCTGAGTTTGAACTGGGATAATTCTGTAGGAGTTGGCCCTGGGAATGATATCTGGACCATTTGAAGTCACTGGCAAACTTTCCATTAACTTTATTAGAATCAGAATCTGGCATTAAACTCATACTGAGTTTCCCAGAGGCACAGCTGAGAATATTCAAGACAGAATATGTTATTTTCAGAAGTGGGGATTACACCAAACAATTGTTTAAGTGCAAGTAAGGTTGGAGAAGGGTGTCAACTACACCCATGAAGGAACACCATAATATTAGGTATTTAAAAGGGTCTTTGCAGGGAGGAAGGGAAGAATGCACCTCTGAAGAGGTTTGTGCATAGGTACTGTCCTTCCAGGGATGGGAGAAAGGAATGGATAAGGGAAATACTAGTTGCTATCACAACACTCCCCTTTCTGAGTTTGTGCAGATGCTCCGTATTTGAGGAGTGTGGATGCAGCACCATGGATCTTGTTGCCTTTGTGCGAGAAGTCTGCGTGGGGAAGGCAGCGTCTGGGGAAACTCTTCTTTACCCACATTTCGCAGCTGAGAGCAACAGGGCACCCAGGCAGGTGCTTAGCATGAAAGTGGCAGGGGAAGTAACTAGCTGCTTCTGTGGCATTCAGCCCCCGTTTTGTTTGGATGCTTAGGCACAGGCTTGTGTCAATGCGGCTTGGGCTTTCTGTTTTGACAGCTACAGGGGGAAATGTCGCATTATGTGGTTATTTCTGAGGAATAAACCCTTCAATCTGAAGGGTCCCTAGCTCTGCCTCAAGACGAGCAAAGGTGGTGCATGTTTAACATCCGACAGCATTAGGCTCCAGGGCAGCTGTCATGTTTTCTTTTGCTTCTCTGACAATTCATAGAAAATGTATGTATATATATATATGTGGGTTTTTTTTTTTTTTACTGTTAAAGAAAAATAATTGAAACATTTTCATTTGTATATGGGTTACTGCAATAAATAGTGGCTGTAAGAGCTGTTGGCAACATTTAGGCATCTGAGCTTGATGCAGTCTGGGGATGTGGACTCCAAACATCTCCCAGTACTTCTCAGTTATATAACCTTTTGCTTAAGTCAAGTCCTATGTTTGGATAAGAAACTACCAAATAAATCATTGCTTTTTGTTACACTTTTTAACTTAATTCTCTGACTTTTTCTTCAGCAGGACTTCCCAGAGATACAGACTGCATAACCCTGGAAATACATCCCACACATAGATGTGAATTTATGCTTTACTTGGGATTCCAGTTAATGTCAGACCTAGAAAAGTCACCACATCACTCAACAATTCATCAAGGGCTAAAGGAATTAAGTCTTCTTAGAGCAGTTATCTGCAGCTACAGATTTCAGCTAGTCTCGCCATCTGAAAGTGAACATTTCTGCAAAGGATTTTCAGACTTCAGAAGAGAGATGAATACCTAATTCTCTAGAGGAATGGAAAAGCTCTGTGTTGTGTAACTGTTGCAGGCTGTGACATATGTTTTAGGAATTAATTAAACATATATCATCGTGCTACTGACACAGATTTTCACTTTCCAAGGAGTCTTCATAGCATATAAATCATCCAGAACTCTGGTAACATTTACTTTCACTCAAACTTTCCTTTCACTGTCATATCTTCAAAAATGCAGTTGGTACAGGCTTCTGGGCATCTTTCAGGTCATCGTAGTTCCCTGCTCGTGAAGGACATCTGGTGGCAAAATGCAGAAAATGTCACCTAGTTTTGGACATCTTCCTTGTGGACGAGTTAGCAATAAAACTATTTTTTTTCTTCTCTCTGAAATAATAATAACAATCATCATCATCGTCATCATCATCCAGCTGTCTTACATCCCTCAGGAAAAAAAAGATTCTCTAATTTTCCACCCATCAGACAAGCTTTGGTCTGTGTTGAGAAACCTGCACCTGCTCCGTGCTGAGTTCGTACGGATGTAAGTGCAGCCCTGAGCAGACCTGCCATTCCTCAGGAATCCGTCTTCAAGATGTGGCACAGTGCCAGCAAGGATTAACTACAGCAGTTAATTTCTTCTGGCAATGCCAGTGTTTAGGTTGTAAGCAATTAGAGACGTGCTACCTATTTCTTGTCTAAAAAATGATTCATTGGATTTTCATCATCTTAGCAAATCGTTCAGTAATCCTATATAAGTGAATTAGGTGTCTTTCTTGTTTGATACAGAAGGCATGAGCTTTCTTTTCCTGTTCTGAAAAGGGCAACACATGAGCCTTGAAATGGAAGGGATGTAATTTATCTTAAGTCAGAAGTTTTGGGGCAAAAAGTATTACTGTAAAAATCAGTATGTCTCATCACTATGCAGCTATAGATTATTTTAAGGCACAAAGTCTTATCTTCAGTATACTATTGCATCTTTATTCATTAGCAAAACGTTTGCCAATACTCTTAAGCATACAACTTCCTAGGTACCAGGAATACATAACCCCAGGAAAATGCTAGTCATTTATTCAAGACTAATATTAGTCTTTTACTGTAGATTTACTGTAGATTTTCTATTGTCATAATCAGATCATCCCCCTCTCCCTTCTGTGTCTCCCCCAAACAGAAAGATAAACTCCTAAGTGCCAGAGGCAGATTTTGCAGCACTTGGGATAAGCTCCGGTGCCACGGCCTCTCTGACCAAGGGGCCATCAGGGACACTGCGACTGCAGGGAATGACATAGACTTTTTTTTTTTTTTTTTTAAACGATTCACTAAAACACTGAAATCTATAATTAATAACCCAAAGAACAATGTTTGCTTTTATGTTGTACAACAACGCCACAACTGAAGTATGGAACGGAGTATTTGCAGTGCTGCGTTTGGAGAGCTGAGAAGGCAAACATGCCTGCTAATTTTAGTGTGTTCGTTTCCAAGGTCTGCTTGTGAAATAGGAAAGAGCGGTTTAGTATAACCTTAGTTCAAAGACCGGAGCAGCCTAAAAGCAGTGTTTGCTATGAATGCTCAAGTTTTTCCTTACACTTGATGAACTTATTTTCTCCACTGCAAGTAGAGCATTTGAAAAATAGTAACATCATCTTATTTGCACGTACCAAACCACTACTTACTTTACCTAGAAATTTCATCTAAAAATATGTAATGACGACTTCCCAGATCAAAATAAGATGGTTATAAATATTAATTCAATAACACAACTGGGCCATTATCCTTGAAAAAGCAAGTAGTTAGAAGTGAGGTAAGTCACAGCTTACATTTCACAAAAAATTACAGCTCTCTTCCAGCTCTATCCACCACCACCTCCACCCTATCTGGAATATACTTATGTACTAACAATTATAGCTTTAAGTTTATTCAATCAATAGTATGAGGCATTAAGGGAAATTGATTTGAAATGTTGGCAGTTAAAATATTTATTTACTCATATTTATATACATTATATTTTTTATGTATTTTATATATATATGTATGTAACATTTTCTCTTTTTGTGGCATTTGCTTTTCATTTTTTTTTCAACAAGTATTTTTTTCTGTTTTTAACAGAAGAAAGTCTCTTTGACTATATAAGGGAAAACAGTGAAATCTTCTCTGTACATGCTCTGAATTAGATTTAGTAAACTAGACAATAGTTACTCGTTATAAGTAGAATTGAATTTAACATAACCGAAACTTTTATAAGATTAGCCAACATGAGGTAAGAGCCTCTTTAACCTGTATAGGCTGGTCCAGCCTGTGTGGAGAGCCTGGTGTCACTGTGGGGAAGGTCAGAAGAAACACTGCTTTTCTTCTGGACTACAAAAGCTGGAGAGGAGACTTGCAGAGACCACTTCAGTGCTTTGAAAAGATGATGAGGGAAAGGGAAATCTTCACAGATCTCTGCTGGTGTCAGCTGGGGAGCTGGGAGCAGATATTCGTCCAGCCACATCATCTGGCAAACACAGTGGAAAAAATTATGCTTTGGTTTGAGTACTTCTTAAGGCGAGGATGAACTGGAAGGCTCTGCTTAGCAGGTAGATCCTGATCTGTTGCTCGTATGAAACACAATGAACAGATGTAAAATCCCTAGAGGACAGGTACAGGTTGGGAATGGATACAAAGGTAAAGAGGAGCCTCAGTATAGAGTTTTACCCCAGGTCCTCCACTTTCAATTACTTGTTCTACATTTATGTTTTAATGCTTAAATTAATGAGCATATATTACTAACATTAACTCTGGCTTACGTTTTTGTTTAGCAAATAATTGTGTTTTTTAAGTTGATCCACATGGAAGTAGAAAGCTTTTCTGTTAGGTCAGCACAGTTTTTAACTTTGGCAAAGGCAGCCAGGGGTAATGTCAGAGAGCCCTCTTTGAAACTCTGAAAACCCTCAGAGCTTGCAGAAGCTGCCATTTCTGCCCTTGTGCCAGTGGATATTTCAGATATAGCGAAATAACTCGGTGAGCTCATAAGAGCTTTTGGAAGTGAGTAAAGAAACACTGGAAAGTTGGAACAACTTGAATTGTTTCAGATACCACTTGCAATACCAGAAATGTGCTGTGGGTTATCAAATTAGAGCTTGACATCACAGGTATAGCAAGATTTTAATAAAAACTCTTTAGCCATTATAAAACCATATACCCAACAGCCCTGGATTTTCATGTTAACTCTTTGTGTTTTCTTAAGAAGGATGCCCAAGACAGTGCAGAAATCTGTGCCGAAAACTGACCAGTTATTAGAATTAGTGAATGATATCTATCTTAATGTGGTGAGGGTGGACTTTCGCCCGATATGACACTTTTATATGTTGAAAAAGGCACATTTGAGAAGCAAGGGTCTGGTCTTTAGATTTTACTTTGAAAAAAAAAAAAGAGAGGATAAAAAAAAATACCAGTGATAATTAAGGAAATAATAACTGCTAAAATTGCTAACAAATATTGCAAGAATTACACTGTAAAATTTCCTGGGGAGGGAAGAAAAAAAAATAGGCATTCTAAAATCTTATTTAAAATAACTTTGTCAAGCTCTGCTCTGACCAGCATGCAAATATCTTTTTAACAACACTTTTCAATGGAATTGGGATAGACCCAAATACCATGAGGCCACAGCGGGGACTGCCAGATTGAAGTTTTTATAAATATATGCACCATTCCCAGCAACGTCCCGTTTCAGAGGCAGCTGTGCTTGAGCTGCCTGTAGCCCGCCTATTCTCCCGTGGGGCTGGCGCTTCAAAGTCCTTTGGCACCATCAAAGCTGTGATGCCAAAGACAACTCTCCCAAGACATCTCTCTGTTAAAAGCGCCCGGAGCTCCATCCCCAGCTGCATTAGGCTCAGCGGCTCGTTGCTACCACACAGCCAGATACCTGCGGCCCCGTCGCTGATGGTGCTTCCCGTGGCCGTGGTGGAGCCTGCCCTCTCTTTGCAAGGTGCCATAGAGCTACCGCCGAGTTTCCTCTGCCTTGTGGCAAGCTCCGTAATCAAAAGACAAACTCAAACAATCAGGCATAGTACGCGCTTCCTATAGCTCTTTGTGGGCTACGTACCATTCAGTAAACCGAATGCAGTTTCATTCACATTCTCTTTAACAGGCACCTTCTGCGGAGCCAACCCAAACGCTTGCATTTTTCAAGAATCCCAAGATAACAGAATGCACACAGGGCATGGCAGCAAGTCTGCAAAGACATTCTTTGGACATGAAGAGCTGTAGTAGTTCAAGGAAGTTTCCATGACCTACTATGTTATAACTGATCTTCTCTTTTCTTTCATACTTCACAACCAAAATTTCATTCTAAACACTCCCTCACCTCCAAAGAGGGTATGCTTTGACGCCTACACTTGCTTGAGGCTAGCTGAGAAATAAGGGCCCAGTACCTTCAGTGCACAGGAGTAACTTGTCCGCACTTAGCAGACACCTTGCAAGCAGTCGTAGCAGCAGCCTAGTCCAGGGAGGACCTGGGCTGATGCAGATTGAAAACACTGCTCATTTCTAAAGGATAGATCTTCCCTCGTGTGAAAACAGAGCACTCCGCCTGGGAGGGAAACCTTTCTAAGCTAACTTCTTGCTTGCTTAGAGTAATTCTAGTCTCCTACAACGTCTTTATTTCACTCGGCTTTTAAGAGATAGAGGAGGCAGATAATTAATTATAAAAGACAGCAAAAAAAAAAAAAATCAGTCATTCCAGAGTCCTACATCCCCAAGACAAAACTGATACACCAGTGAGGGTGGATGGGCCGTGGCTAGTGTGGAATCAAGTGCCTACACCTGTTCTCCATTAGAAAAGCCTCTGTTCACTTTCCTCACTCGTAATGATAGGGAAATCTATTTCTTTTTCTTTTTTTTTTTCTTCAAACCATACAACAACATTTGGCAAGTTTTGTTTCTTCCCTTTAAAATAAAATGAATTAATAAAATATGATAGCAGTCTGTCAACTGATGTTCTAGTTTCATTTATATGATGTTCCGAACAGTTTGTTGCAATCAAAGGAAGGAATACTGGAATGAGATATTATGGTTAGCAGCCTGCTGGAAGACATATTTGGTTTAAATACTAATAATAGCTTAATAGCAGCAAGGCAAGATAATGCAATGTGACAGATGTTGGATGTTCTTTCTTCATACTATGCCGGATGTATATTTTAAATTATTATTTGCATCACAAAATGGCCAAGAGGCCTCAGTTTTGGAAACAGAACCCAACTAGCTTGCACGCTGCAAACAGGTATTTAATTCCTGACCTAAAGGTCTCAGAACATAAATGTTATGTTATTCCTAGCATCTAGATCAGTATTTTTGCATATACTAGTCTTCATAAAGTAGCCTTGAAGGTGTTAGCTTCAACAGCTTCACATGCAGAGCCATCTCTTTTCCTACCCAGGTTGTTTAGCAATAGGACCTTGGCCATGGGGAACAGTGCTTGGCAAGGTGATGACCAACAGCATAGCTACGTGGAATCAAATCCAAAATTCCCTTGGGATCACTTTTTAATATTTGCCTTTCAGTTTCACTTTTGAAGAGGGAAAAATTATGAAACGTGTCAGTAGTCAGTTCATTTTATAGAAATAACTCTGTAAATGATAGGGCTGACTTCTGTATTTTCCTCCCGCGGGTGATAGCTTATACTCATTTCCTAGCCATTTTTCAGTGCTATGAACACAGCCTGACTTTCTTGACTCAGAGAGGGCCCCTTCCTTCACAGCCTTTCTTCACTGACAATACACCCCTATTGATCACATTGTGCTCTTGACAAAGCAGAACTGAGACCTGTTGGGATTCTGTATGATCCATAAAGTAAGGTCTGCCCTCCCGTAGCAACTTGCCAGATCAGAACTGCACCATAATTACATACTGAGATGAAGCAATGCTCCTGGGAATAAGTCCCTACGATCATTGCTCTATCCCGTGTCCACCCCGTGGCGTTATCCCACTCTTCCCGTGGGCACCAAAGCTCTGAGGAGTTATAAGCAACAAGCCCTCAGCACACCCATTCCCAAAATGGACAGTGACTTGGAGGTGAAGCGCTCACCTAGCAGATGCCCACTCCTTAGGTCTCAACAGTGCCCTTCTGAGCTCCTACAGAGAGCCTCCACCATCAAATGTTTTTGAGACAGCATTTATTGAGATTGTGCTCACAAAATTGTGAAGAAAAAAAGACCTATCTGTACCTGGAGAACTGAAGAACAGAGAGAATTAAGTAGTTCTTCCAAGGTTAAAAGGGAAACTGAGAGCTGAATCCTCTTTTTGTGATTTCCAGTGAGTGCCCTGAACATTAATCTAATTTTCCACCAATAAGAGGTTCAAGCTGTGACAGGATTCTGCCATATGGGCTTTTTTTGTTCCCCAAGGTTTTGAGCATTTGGATTTTGATCAGCCACTGTCACCACCACATTTCTTCAAAGAGATGTTCCAAACTATTCTAATGAGCATCAGCCACAATCTGAAATGAGGAGAAAGGGAGAAATGGTTCGCAGATCCTCAGAGCTACTATGCGGATATGTGGTTGGGATCAAAGACAACTGCATATGACACAGCAGCACTTAAAAGAGATCTTAAAAGTTGCATATTCTCACCCGAAGTTTTATATCACCACAGCACTTTGTTCTCAAATATTTTAGCAGGTTAATGACAGTGAATAAACTACAGTGATTATAACATGACAACATATTGAAGCCAGTGCGGTGAAAGTGCTTTTTCTTCCCACGCATTCTACAGTCGTCGTCTTCCTCAATATCTGACCAGCAGTCAGATCCAAGAACTATTAGAATGAACCATGCTGCTAACAAATCTAACAAATTAGAGATGTCCTTGATCAACTACTTCCTTTACAAAGAGGCATGTATGTTGAATCTACTGCAATGTCATCAAACAATCTCGGGCTGTTTAAGACAGATTGTGCAACTCTGGGCTGCAAATCACAAGCACAGCATGACAACCATTTATACGTTTTGGGGTTTTTTTTTAGTGTTTTTTTCGTTGATGTTGTTATTTTAGTTTAAGCCAGGCATGAATTAAAGAGAAGTAATGCACTAAGTAGTAAGGCACATAAGTAAGTAAACTAAAGCATGCAGGAAAAGCAATTAATCAAAATTTCCCTTTAATTCTCTACCAAAGGGCATCCCAACAGGCAGAGGAATTTCTGTAAGAGACAACTTACTATTCTCTTCTTCCTGCTCTTTTCAAATACTATTTCTTCAAGAGCAAAATAGTGTAGGATCTATAAAGTTTCTTGCCAAGTGACTCATGAGCAATATCTTGTTCCAGTAGCCACTGATACCTGTAATCTGCAGTCTGTATCTGCATAAGCCATAGATAAAGTCTATAAGAATGTTATGATTTACACTACTCAGTAAATAAGTGGATAAAAGAATTTAGTTCAATTTTCAGTCATTTAGATGAGATTTTTAGTGTATTTAAGAATCAAACATGTTGTGAGGCTCTAGAGGAATTTCCAAAAACACATCAGGGCCTTCTCCCATCAATTTAAGCTGGAATTAGTCAATCTAAGAAATTCAGAAATATACTCATGCATATGGACATATCTCCATCCACAAGAACCTAGAGTAACCACTTAAATAGTAAGTCTAAAACATACTTTTATCACTATATTCAAACTAATTACTTAAAGTATTCAACTGCTCCTCAGAATTCTTCTTTGTTTCACTTTTAGTGGATTTGGCCTGTTAAGCAGCATCATGGTTTAATTCAGTTCACTGCAGAATTATAGAAGCAAAACCAAATGATGGTCTTTTCTCACATCTCTTCACAAACCCGGCATAACAACATTAGCAAATTGTCTCTTTTTTTTCTGTTGATAGCTCTGACTGCTTATAATTTACGATCATATTGTATTGCTAATATTGCCAGAGCATGTCCACTGTCCATTCAAATTAAGCCTCATTGCACTAACTACTTACTTAAACCGAATTCACCGTAAGATTTCTCAGTTTTTAAAATTTGGGGAAATTAAGAAAAAAGACAAAAGAAAAAGCAAGGGTTGCAAATCATAAGTAATCAGACTGTATTTACTAATGGGTTTGTAAACTTACATTTCAAAACCAAGAACACACATAAACCAGACAATGAAATGCCATTTGCAACAGGAAAAAAGTTGCATATGTAAAATCTGTGTATAGATATGAAAGTAAGAGTATATGTACATAAGACAGTGGATATGTACATAAGATAGTGAATGTAACAGCATTTTTTGGCATTCACACTTGCCTTTTCTATAGAGATTTCCTCAAAAGTGCACCAAGAACACCTCAAAGAGCTCTCCCAGGGCCATCAGCACAGCATATCTGCTTACTACAAGAGCAATGGATTAGAAAAACTTTAGTTAGGAGGAAAGTCGTTCAAATTTTTTAAGTGTGTACATATATATGCATTTGTATACAATGTGTATAAAGGACCTAATTCTGCATGACCACAGTGTATTGAATACAATGGAGATGCAAGATGTCAGTCAAAGATGTGAGGTCTGAGTCTGGCTTGGACTACTTGAGAGTTTGTGTGTTATAGTAGTACTGTTTGTGCATTAAAGTAGTGTTGTTTGCAGTCATTCTGCTATGCATACTTATTCTGTATGTGTTGTAATCCATTTCTGTTTTCATTAGCACAATTTATTTAATTTCTTGATTTCTTGGAGCATATGCAAGTGCTTGATCAGCACAATGAAACTGAATGGCAGCA
The DNA here is from genome assembly GCA_034781795.1 of Crypturellus tataupa. Classification (NCBI taxonomy): domain Eukaryota; kingdom Metazoa; phylum Chordata; class Aves; order Tinamiformes; family Tinamidae; genus Crypturellus; species Crypturellus tataupa. The sequence goes on along the minus strand of JAWLRI010000050.1, from coordinate 292,521 downwards.
AACTCCCATTTAATCAGAACCGTGTTAGGGAAAAAACAGTCCCAACAAACATTTGTTTGGCTCTAAGGATTTAAACAAGTTTAAGCAAGAGTCAACAGATACATATATCTAAACTCCAAACACAGAAACTTATCTAAGTAGAACTGCAAGCCCAAATACATCCTTGGGCACATCTATGCAATCCCACATCTCTCCCCAGGAACAACTGTGAAAAAAATCTACCTTTTGACTGTTAACATCCATGTGGCAATAGGGTAAACTTTAAACAAGTGATTTTCTTTTTTCTTTTTTTTTTTTTTAAATTTGCTTCCTGCAAAAATTTTCCACCGGGAGAGTGCAGCTCCACAAGTAACAGACTTATTCTCCTAAGTTATCTTCCAGAAAGACTTAGGAGCCCTATGTGGAGCCCCTAAGATATGAGTTCACAAGTTGAAAGTCTCTATTTTGGACAAGGGCTGCTGCACAAACTATCGTCCTTATGTAAAATATAAAGGGCATATAAGGGTTGTGATCAAAAAATACTGATCAACACTAATATGACTACTGGCTGAATTAACATTATCAATTTCCCTTCCTCATTATGGTTTGCCTGTGTATCATAGACCAATAACCCTGTTGCCACAGTAAGGAAAGCCAGTGTGATAACTGACAGAATATCATCTTGCTTAACAGTTTGGCTTGATTTCTCCCACTGCGCTCAAGTTTCACACTGCAATATCTCTGCAATAACTCGGCATAAACAGACAGTTCTGCTGAGTATCAGCAGTTACTTGGTAGGGAAATAGCCCTTGATATTCCATCCCACGACTGGCCCACATAGGTCTACTCTGCTGGCAAACTCTAATATCTACATACTCACTTCATACGCTCCTGTTCATTAATTTATTGTGCCTCGCCTTTAAAGTATTTGGAGTCAGTTTGTTCTTGCCACAATTATTCCTATCACAAAGTGGTTCCACAACCCCAGAGCTCTAATATTTTGAATGTTATTTCCAGCCTAAAGAAGTTGATCATGACCGGTTAGCCTTGATGCTTCTCACTGGATACCACAGCCTCGGCAGGAGGAGAGTGAAGAATCACACAGTGCGACCCATATTCTCAACAGGCCAGGCCTTCAAATACACCTTTCACTGGGTAACCTCAAACCTCTTTACGAGGCTGCAGCAAATTTGTCATTTCTTTATTCAAGTGAAGGGAGAACAGTGGTGAGATGCTGTTTTTAATGATCCTGTCAAACTTTAAACAGCGTAGTTTTTTGCTCGGTGGAAGCTAAGGTTCTTAGGATGACAGCACTAAAGCTGCCAGAAAATGTACTCTTGGGAGGCAAACCCTCTGAATTAGTTACATAGCTTTGTTGGTCAAAAAAACTAAGAACAACCTCCAAACTAAAGAAGCTGCTACAAATTTCAGATGATACAACTGCCTTGTTTCCATTTCAACTGGAAAAGCCTACTGACCTTACTGGCTCTAACATTACATAAGGTGAGACCAGAAGAGATATAGTGTTGGGTTAATAGATACTGATACCTGCGTATCCAATACTGATACCTGTATCTAATTCAACTGTTTGCTTTCTGAAACTGTATCCATGAGCATTGCTTTTTATTAGCAGGCCATTATGAATGTGCCGCTGGCAAATTCACTGCTAATGGAAATATAAACATGTCTCTTAACACTGTGTAAAATGATTTATATAGAATTGAGCATAATTCATGCAACGTACAACAGCAAAGAGGGCACAAGCAGCAGAAAAAAAGTTCCTTACCCAACACTCCCTGCCTACAATAGGCTAATTTATACCATTCCTCTTTGGTAAAATAGAGTTCTTCCAGTACTCGACTGCCAGCCATAGTGAGTCTGAAAGCACGAGTCACTATTTTTAGGATCAGGATGCCATTTGGCTCAACAGTCAGTCTTCATTCCCCTAGGAAGCAGACACAGCTGTACTAAAGTCTTTGCAGTAGATGTAGTGGAAAGAACTCAACTCACAAGAGTAAACAAGTGAATGATGCGTTTTAACGTGCCAGACAAACTGCCTACTCTACTCACCACTGAGAGTGCAGAAAGAAGTCATCTGGAGAGCTGGTGCAGAAGCTCTTGCTAGACATGGCATCTTCTTTGTCCATGCCGAGGAGCATCTCCACCCCAACATGGTCTGCTTTCCAGAGACTTCTGTCCAGCTCTGACTCTCGAGGGGACAGGATGCATACACCAGCCTGATCCTGACAGTCCTTAGGGGATGCCATGCATACCTAGTGTGGTCAGCTCCCATTGCTTTAGGAAAAGCTCATCTAAGTGGGAAGATCTGTGTAGAGGAGGAATTCTTTGAGATGAAATAGGTGCCAGACTACTCAAAGTTTTCAGGGTTATGAGAAAATTGCTTCTGATGAAATTGTTGGGGGTGGGAAAGAGCAACAAATTGGGAGAAAAAAATGTAGTCTGCAAGTCAACAATCATGACATTCCTTCTTTAGACTGTCTTATTAGGAGCACTCAGAGCTACCATGTTGAAGAATTCTGTCACTTCCAAGTTTCCTCAGAGAATTTGCAGAAAAGATAAGGCACCAGACACTGAAGCCCGAGGATATAGACAATGGTAGCAACAATATAGATGAATGCCCTATGGTGAAATTAAATTTCATAAACTCTCAGCTTTAAGAGATAGAAAGATGCCCAATCCAAATAGATATTTCCACCAACATAAGAAACATGAAGATATAACAAAGGAAAAAAACATAAAAGGACAATTTATCTGAAGGAACTGTTACTCAATTAGTTGAGAGAAAAAAAGAAATTACTGGCAAATTGGAAAAGAACAACCCTTAGGTCAATCTGACAAATTTGTTATCTTGCATGTGGGAAAACATTCCTTGCAAAAACTGAACTTCACAGATGGATGAAAACACATAAGCAAATTTAATGCAGAGCATAAACTGTTGTTTGTCACCATCAGCAACAATGTATGAGCAGGGGACACCACATAAACAAGAAATGAGCAGCCTCTCCACATTTGTTCACAGTCTCACGGAAATCTCGATTTGCTGGCAAATATGGAGTGTCTCCATACGACACAGGGCCATAGTTTTCTTTCCAATCTACTCAAAGCCAGTTAGCTGGACATGTTAGAAAAGGGTTAAATGGTAGATATTACAATCCTGTCTCTCTCAATAGTCTCTGCCTAGCAGCACTGCATTTCCATCTGAACTACAAATGACCCTGTACACACAATCATGTAATTCATATTTATATAAACAGAGGGTACAGTATGTATAATTTGAAAGATTTCTGGGAGGGGATGCATCATAACTAAACTCCTACTTTTCCCTTGGGGAAACAATCCCATTTGGTTTTAGTTAGCTTCAAAGAAGAAAAGTATTTTCCCCTCTGTGTCAATAATTTAACAGAAATTTGTCATTTCTCTCTGCAGATCAATCTTCTAGAGAAGTCTCAACTGTTAGAAGTGAAGTGGAGACACACACATACACGCAAGTGCACTCACCCCCTTGCACACACAGAAACACTGAGCAAAACAGTTGAAGCTCAATGAAATGCTCCTGCAGCAATCGCAAACCATGGAAATTGAGTTTAGTTTCACTGAATTGCCAAAAACCTCTTCACACTGGGGAGTGCTATTTCCAAGTACATACCATGGGACCCAGATCTTTGGCAACATGTTGTTCCAATTTGATTGAGGTTGGGTTGTGGGCCAGCTCTTTCAAATCATAACCAGCACAGAAATTACCTCCTACAAAACACCACAAAATAAGTTTGTCTGTTCAGCGGTGAACCCAGGAAAGCTTCAGTTTGGAGCTGGTGCAGCTTTAAACATTGTTAACATTTTCTTTTCTCAGAGTTTGTCCAAGAGTTGCTTTTGGACACGGGGAGAACATGGGTAGGATGAAGGGACACTCTTTTCTTTCATTTGGAAATTTATGTTGCCTTGAATGCCTAATTCTGAATTGTGACTTAGTAAGTATTATAAAGTTGAGTTGCTCACAGTCTGGACACACAAGAAAAGAAAAGTTAAGGTTAATGTGATGTTTTCAAAAACTACTTACCAATCCAGGTGCTCCTGTTTCAGAATGCTCAATTTGGTATTTTAGAAGGGTTTTGATTTTCTCTGCGTAGGCTCTTAGTGCTCCTTTAAATTATACCTCTTCAAGTTATTTCGGGGCATGTCTGTCTGGCAAGTGCAAAAGAAGGGTAAAGGCTTTCTCTACCTCCCTGCAAGAATGCCAGCACCTGTCCCAAGGGCACAGAGAGTTTGGCCCCACTGGAGCCAAAATGCTCCACATTATGGAGCACATACTCCATGCCTCGTGCTGACGGGAGGCATGGAGTAATAAGTAGAGTGCGAACTTCATGACACTTTGTTAATAAAATCTATGAGGCCGCTGAATTGAAATAGACTTTACTGACCAAATGTTTTTCCATTTGTTATGCAAAGATGCCCTCAGTTTAGGCACTCCAAAGCTAAGTATTTCCCACAAAATAAAACAAACAATCTCACAAATTATTTTTTTAGAAGCAGTTGATAACATAAGGAATGCAGAATTTTGCCAGGAATATGTTGTGGTACCAAATAAGAGAAAAATTCATGTTTCTCAAGATCTCAGGGTTAACCAACTTTGAAGGGGAAAGAGGAATTGTGAATGATGTGATAGAAACCATGAGATACAACGGCAGAAAACAACTGAATACACTGAGGCTGTGCCTTTATGGAGACATATAAAGGGACCCTCTACCGAGATTTGGCCCAGCATATTTTTCTTGTATAGAGAGGGCAAAACTGCTCCAGCAATGGCAGGGGTGGGGAGCTGTTCATCCTGAAGAGAAATGTAGCCATGCTTTCCAGCATTACACACAAGGAACGATAAATCAAAATGCTGACAAACACATCTTTTTTTTTTCTGTATCCGTGAGAGATAGAATGAGTTACATCAAAATTGTACATCTAATGAATCAGTATACTGCCTCATATACCATTACAATTTGAATAAAAGACATCTAAACATACATAGATGAGCATAGATACAATATCTAAAACCCCATTGGGTTTCTAATATCTGCAGCTACCAGGTAATTAGCTATTACACAGCTAGCTAAATACTTTTATGGCATAAATTAAAGACAGATTGAATTTTTGTTTGATTTTTTTCATTTGATTCGCTATATTTTTCAAGATGAACTTCGCTGCTGAAGACTAACTATTTGGCTTGCAAATGTCTGGCCAGCTCCAAAGATAGCACTGTAATGATAGGCTGGATATTTGAACGGCTTCTTCTCTGAAATAATTGTTTTCTCTCAAAAACTACAGGAAGATTGGATTTGGACTTTTCCAGTTCTGAAATGCCAAGTGAGTCCCACTCACTTTAGCCTGTATTTTCAAGGTGTGCCAAAGGCACACCATCTAAAAATGAATTACTCCATCTGTATCAACAATATTTAAAATGCTAATGATCAACATTTGATATTCTAGGGTGTTGAGCTTACATATATGTACCTACATACATTATACATGTATGTCCACATGTGTATCTTGTATAACATTTTAAATAATATAAAAGAGATTTATACTAAATTAGTTAAACTGGGTGCAGTACGTGTCTTCAGTTTTCTCTCCTTCCATTTACAACAGCGATAAAATCAGCTCCAGTGGTGGATAGTTTCTGAGGTAAACCAGAGGACAAAAGCATACATGCAAAAAAAGAATTTAATATAATAATAGGAGCATTTAGTTGTAAGTGCTGGTCCTACTGAACCAAATGGAAGGTGTCACTGTCAGGATTTTCCCCCGCAAATGTAAATAACTGCCTTTGAACTAACACTGCAGGAACCGCTGCAAGCGCTCTTAATGTTTTAATGGTAAACAATAGATACAGATGTTCCCCACCCAGACAATAGCAGAACACTTATGTCTCATTTACAATTAGTAACATGTCTCTCCCTGTTTTGCTATCTCTTTTTGACAATTGACACAAGTTCTTTAACATATTCTATGAAGCAGAGCACGGTGTAGCATTTTGCAGTGCTGGATTTTATGTATCACCCATGCAGCTGCTAAACTTTCAAGATAAATGTTGATAGTTCGATTAAGATAGACTTAATAAATAACATGCATGCTCTCTTTCTCTGCTTTGGATTTCATATTCACATACCTCTGGTTATGTCTGAGTTAACAAGTAGTCCACCTCCAAATTGTTAGTGCTAAGGACCCAATGTCCCTGCTGTATACATTTCAAGCAGGTTTTTGTTGCAGTTCTCATCTGGTCCCACGGACAGAAGACCAGTAAGTGGCTGGAGTCCATGCACCAGCCTCCTGGAGCACGGCTTCTAGTTCAGTTTCTTGTGGAAGTCACCCAGTTTGTACACTCCCAGACATGGAAGACAAGACAACGTGAGAGGATGGCCTGGAGGTATGCTCCAGAACTCCTGCCTGCTCCAGATGAAAATGCTAACAGAGATGCCCCCCATTCTATGATTCAATCTCACATTTAGGCTAACATAGCATGAAATGTCACTGGACTTTTCTAGCATTGCACACAAGTGAAACCTTCATGCAAGGACTGTAATTTTTTTCAGAAGTCGCATAGTACCCTAATTACTGCAATTAAAAGAATTAAAAGGCTAGAGAATTTGTGAGAGAAAATTAAGGAGGCCATGCTGTTTTACAATGGATGGGGCTGAGGTACTGAATTTCCTAATTACTGTCCTGCTCTACAACATCACAGACAGCAAAAACAAGACTTGCTCAAAATATTTTGTAGACATATTTTAGAGGAGGCACCAAAGAAAATCAGCATATATTTTTTAAATATTTTACTTCTCTTCAATTTTAAGTTCAACACATTAGCAGAGTTCTAAGAGAAATTTCAACTGATCAAGTGTTTCCTAGCCTAAGTTTTTTACATGCCCAGATGTTGAAAAATGTAGAGAATTAAGATTTTTTTATGATTATAGATGTAAATTATGCTTCATTTTTCATTCATGCATTAGGAAGGGCAAGGAGACCATGCAGATGTCAAATAAACTCAGACAGGCATTTTTATTTCCTAGCGCCCAACTATTTTAGGATCTCTAGTGATGGAGAGAAAAGGACAGAAGGTGTTTATACTGAAGATTGTGTTTCAATCTTGTTAGTGAAAAAACATAGAAAAAAAAAACAAAACAGTTTTAGAAATTAATCCCTTCATTTTATTTCCTGGTGAAATATCCTTCCCAGTTACAAAATTCACTGTGTGTTAAAACATGGCAGCAAGCACTGGGCATAGAACCTGTTCCTCACATCTGGTGAAGTGAAGCAGGGCCATCGCTGGCAGTCACCAGCAGAAGAGCTCTGCTGCTGGGGGATAAAGAGACTCAACACCACTAGCACACAACTCCCTGTCCAGCTGTCCCTAAGGAAGAGTTGGTGCAGCAGGAAGTCCCCACCAAAAGGCAGGAAGGGAAGAACATTTTTCTCAGTCATAGTGATCCAAGCCCTCAGAAGCCCCCAGGGCACTAGGGTAAGGACTGCAACACTAGACTCCCTAGATTAGGGAATGTCTTACGGGGCTCATAAGAGCCTGCAGTTTTAGCAAGTTTCTTTTCCAAGCATACATTTCTTTCTTGAGGGTCCACAACTGGACAAGATGCCTTGGAGGAGCACAGTTAGAGACTGCAAGCAGCTTTTACCCAAACATCTCTGTCTCCATGACTCTGCCTGCACTAATGTGCGCATCTCATGACATACTGCTAGGGCTCTTCTCTTCAGCTGCCTGTTCAAATAAAGTTCCAGTTTTCCACTCTACAGCAATACTAGCTTGTGGCCTACTAATCCCAAATGTGATAGTGGCTCTGTGCTTTCCTCTGGTGACGACTCTCTTCCCACATGAAGACAAAAAAAATCAGCCAGACTAAAAATACATTCATTAAGAAGGGTGCCTGGGATGCGTATGTTCTCCTATTACATTTGCCGTGACACTGAAAAATAAACACCCGAGGTGAACCCCAAGGCTTTATTTCTCCCACACACATGTATGTGTGTCTTCATGAATGTCATTCATCATGGAGTATGATTTCATTTTTAACACCATCGCATTTTAAAGGACTTTGCTCAGCTTGTATGAAAAAAAAAACAATAAATTCAGACACGGGCTATTTCCTGGGAATTAAAAAGAATGACCAGCTGTGAAGAATGGATGGCCTCAATCACAGCTGGTAATCTTTCTACAAAGAAATATTTAGCTCTTCCTTAATGCCTTAGACATCTCTACTTGGGACTATAGGCAACATCATCTGTAAGGATTTGATTCAGGATCCTGCATACATCAAAATTCTTGAAAATGCTCCTGGTAGTCTCAGCTGCAATTAACTTCTAATTAGGGAATGATTGGGTTTAAATGATAAGTGAAGGAACTAAAGTTTACCTGCGATGTAAGAACTCACATAAACCAATAAATGAAATGGAGGAATTAAATTCTGTTCTCAGGATAAGCAGCAAGTCTGCAAACCTTCTGGGAAGGAATTGTCTTTTAATATGGGTCTGCACAGCATCTAGCAAAACAGTTCAAATTTCTAGGCACTATTGTAACTCAAAACAATAAAAATAACTGCAGGAATTTACACAGCACTATTCCAAATAATTCAAGTGAAATGGTGAGTAACATGTGAACATGAAGATGCATATTCCTCATAAATACTAGGTATTTTCACCTCAAATGATTGAAAATACAGTGTTTGGTCTTTAAATAACACCATGCAGCGAACTGAGGTTTAGAGTTTAAGGTTAAGTTTAAGGTCTCAAATTAAAAAAAAAAATCCACATAATACATCTGATTTTTAGTTTCTCTAAGTCCATTTCACTCTGCTTTCTTCAATAGCATGAGTCAGATCTAGTAAAAAAGACTTTGGTCTTATGACCCATTTCAGAGGGAACTGGGCAGGACTCATCCTATTCCGCTTTACACAGAAATATTCATACTGCAGCTTCTTCCACTTGAAAAGGTTAGGGAGTCCCACGACGGGATGTGCTGCATGAAGAGGCCTGTCAATACTGCACAGCTATTTATTTACACATTTGGGGATGGAAAGACTAATAGTTGTGGGAACAGGATATTTTGTCATATATTATTACTTGGGATTAGAGTGAGAAAAAACTGCTGGCTTTCCTTCTTGAGTTATTGTATTTTAAATTGCTCTCAAGATCTCCTGGAGCCCTGAGAGGTATTCTGTTAAACACTGAAATAAATAAAAACTGCTGTCTGATTGGGTGGAGATGAATAATTTCTACTACCCCCAGATGTATCCATCTAGGATGTGCTTATTTGTATGATATGTGAACTAATTGTTTAACATCACCCCAGAACATGGTATTGTTCGCCCAGAGAAAGCTACACAATAGGAGTTTATTGACTCATCACACTACTATTTTTTGGACAGTTATGTGCCAGGATTTTTCCTTCAGATATATAACAATAGCAAAAAGACTCTTCATTTCCTTGGGACCATTGCTCTCCTGGGTGGTAAAATTAAAATCAGCCTCTGTAAAACACACTTGTAGCAGCTTACGGCAACCCCAGTCTGCACAAAGAATGTATTTTATTCTTTATAAACTATTAGTGTTAATCTGGAAAACTGAGAGGTGGGGTTGTGATGTGAAACCCTGTGTCATGGGGACCAGCCGAAAATCTACACACCATCTCTAGCCAACAGGAAGTTTTCAGAAGGGACAACAGCCATCATGAAAAATGGAGACTGGAGGCAAGGACCGTGACAATCAGAATTATTACATTCACTGCTTAAGGAAATATTTGGTAGTGAGCTGCCTTGCCATTAGCCTTACCCCTTAAAAAATAATAATAAAAAAGGATTAGCTTTTAACACAGAACTTTTTCTTTTTAATGAAAGTTTCATTGGAGCTGGGGCAAGGTAAGCAAAAAAAAAGCCAAGCTTTTCTTCTTCTTTATCCTGATGAGATCACTACAATTGCCCGAAAATGCTGTGTGGGGCTTGGACAACACCAAGGCTGAGGGGTACAGGACTGGATCTCCTGCTCCCAACCAACACTGGGCAAAGGAGACTGAATTTCCTTTTGTTGACCTAATAAATAGATCACATAGAACCACAGCATCACAGCCTGGTTGAGATTGGAAGGGCCCTCTAGAGATCATCAACCCCACTTTGCTCGAGCAGGGACACCTAGAGCATGTGGCACAGGGTGGCATCCAGGCGGGTTTGGAAGATCTTCAGAGAAGGAGACTCTACAGCCTCTCTGGGCAGCCTGTTCCAGGGCTCTGTCACCCTTATGATAAAGAAATTCTTCTTCATATGGGATTAAACTTCCCATGTTTTAATTTATACCCATTACCCCTTGTCCTGTCACTGGCCACCACCGAGAAGTGTTTGAACCCATCCTCTTTACATTCTCCCCTCAGGTACTTGTACATATTGATAAGATCCCCTCTCAATCTTCTCTTCTGAAGACTGAACAGGCCCAGCTCACTTAGTCTTTCCTCATATGATAAATGCTCCAGTCCCTTAATCATCTTTGTGGCTCTCTGCTGGAGCCTCTCTAGAAGCTCCACATCCCTCTTGTACTGGGGGGCCCAGAACTGGACACAATACTCCAGATGTGGCCTCACCAGAGCTGAGCAGAGGGGCAGGATCCCCTCCCTGGACCTGCTGGCAACGCTTCTCCTGGTGCAGGCCAGGATCCCATTGGCCTTCTTGGCCATGAGGGCACATTGCTGACACATGGCTAACCTGTTGTCAGCCAGGACACCCAAATCCCTCTCTGCGGAGCTGCTTTCCAGCAGCAACCCCTAATCTGTACTGGTGCCTGGGGTTATTCCTCCCCAGGTGCTGGACCCTGCACTTGTCCTTGTTGAACCTCATGAGGCTTCTCTCTGCTCAGCACTCTAACCTGTCTAGGTCCCTCTGAATGATAGCACAGCCCTCTGGAGTGTAAGAAAGATGCTCCACCCAATTTGGTGTCATCTACAAACTTGCTCAGGGTGCGCTCTGTCGCCTCATCCAAGTCATTGATGAACAGGTTGAACAATACTGACTGGTGAGGGACACCACTGGTCACAGGCTTCCAACTAGGCCCCATTTATCATGACTTTCTGCACTCTGCCATCCAGCCAGTTCTCAATCCACCTCAATGTCCACTCATCTAACCCACACTTCCAGAGCTTCCCCATGAGAATATTATGGGAGGTGGTGTTGAAAGCCTTGCTGAAGTCCAGGTAGACAACATCCAGGGCTCTCCCATCATCTAGTCACCCAGTCATCCCATCATAGAAGGCATCACCAGGTTGGTCAGTCACAACTTCACCTTGGTGACCCTTCTTCCACATTACATATACTTTTTTTCTTCTCTTTAAGATTTCCCAAGAGCTCCTTGTCCATCCACACAGGTCTCCTGCCTCCCTTGCTCCACTGTATCCCTTTTACTTCTTTCTTGCAGGAATGCACCGATTCTAAGCCTGGGTGCTTGAAAATTAGCCAATATTAGTGGTGCTTGAATATCAGCCAGCTCTCCTGGATCCGCTTTCCTTCTAGGACCCTTGCCCAGGGGATTCCTCCAAGGAGCTCCCTGAAGAGGTCAAAGTTAGGTCTCTTGAAGTCCAGGGTTGCAATCCTACCTCTTGTCCTGCTTCCTCTTCACAAGATCGTGAATTGCAACATCTCATGGTCACCGCGGTCAAGACTGCTCCCAATCCCCACATTTCCCACTAGACCATCTCTGTTTGTTAGTACCAGGTCTAGCAGCGCCCCTCTCCTCGTTGGCTCATCAAACACCTGCATCAAGAAGTTACCTGTAATATTCTACAGGAACCTCCCGGACTGTCTGTTCCTAGCTGTGTGGTCATCCCACGGCGCGCACACGCTAAACATACTATATATATGTGTATATGTATATATGATACATATAAATAGGTTGTTTTTATATATTTACAGACCTGAGCGAGGCGCCGCAGCGCCCCCTGCCGGGCGCCCGCCGCTCTGCAGCTGCGCCGCGCCGCGCCGCCGAGGGGCGCCCTCACGAGGAGAGATTTGGGGGGTTGGGAAGAGCAGGAGTTTGGGAACAGGGCGCTTTGCCACGTGTTGCTGTTTGGGATCAGAATGGGGGAACACCGCCGGCCTTCCGTCTCGAGTTATTTTAAATGGTTCTTGAGGCCTCCCAGGATCCAGAGAGGTATTCTGTTGAGCGCTGAAGTATCGAAGGAAAACCTTTGATAATCATCGGAGAATCGTTTCCAAGAGCGGATGAGATTTTGTAATTGTTTTTGTTAGTTTATATTAAATCTACCAGTCATCACTGTGCATTCCCCCATGGCCTCTGTAAATGCTATAGGCACTAATCCAGGAACATTGCTTTCAGGGCTGTAAATATGCAGCCCTATGGAAAGCCTCTGGGCAAAAATACAAATTTTTAGCAGTCTGCTCAATAGAAGACTTATTTAGCATTTTATAATAATGAGCAGACTCATTTAGCATTTTATCACCCCTATTAAAAAAATGTAGGCAGATAACGTCAGAATCAGACATCCCAGTACGAGTATGTTTGCAACCCCAGATCACATAATGGCTTTCTCCTCTGTGGAAGAGGAAAGCTCTGTGCCTCCTATACATACCCTTAGCTTGATTTTCCAAACTCCACTCCCACATGAGACACTTCTGAAACTTCTTTTTACCCCAAAAGCAGCCATTTACTTTCAAACGTTGCTGATCTCAGCTCATATGAGCAAATCCAACTTTACTGGTAGCTGGTGGAGGATCAAAAGTTCTCCAAGATAGTACTTTGAATGCTATCCTTTATGAAATCAAGGGTTTGTTGGTACGTGGCCGCCTTTGGACCATTTTTGAATATTCCTGCTTGATTTTCCTCCATAGCCTCTTACCAGATAAAACAAACACATCCACATAATAAACATTCTGGGTCAAAACACATGGTCGATGCATCATTACAGATCAGCTCCTCAGCTATTGCAGCTGAGCTCTGAACATGGGTATGTGCCTTTTACTGTAGTTTAGACAAGAATAATGCTTTGGAGCCTCTTACAGTAAAGGCCTATGTTGTTACAGAGACCTCTCTAGCACTGCCTGTCAGTAACATACAGACACAGTCCTTACTTCACATATTGCATGTGAAAACTTCCATATGTGCAGCTATCATTTTAAAATGTGGTTTCCTGTTTGCTTTTTCAGTGAATGCTCTTCCTTATAAAGTCTACAATCCATACATACTCTGTAGGTCAGGCTGGGCTAGATTTGAAATATCACTTCCAGGTACCACTCCAATATCTACTGTGAAACACATGCTCACTTGTCTTGTTCCAGGGCATTGACTAGATGTACTAAATACTTGCTGCAATGGGCCTATGCCCTTTCATTCTGCACTGAGAATATGAGAGGAGAATCCCTTAAGACTCTTTGTATCACATTTATTAAATACACCTTCTCTTTCTGAGTTTTTACTGATTCTGTATGCTCTTGTAAAGAGGATGAGACTTTCAAAAAACAAGAGAGGGAAAGATGGTCTTTATTTTCCTAGCTAAATCTCACCCAGAGTTTTCATCTGCAAGATCCCTGAATAAATTGATGCAATTTCCAAACATGCCTACTGTCTTGAATAAGCACAACTTGTAATCTTCCAAAATGGCAAAAATATAAAAAGACTTATTTACCCTGCTATAAATCTGGATATGACATATGGCAAATTGTAATGCCTTTTAAAATATTTTATTTAGTGAAGATTGTGTGTCCCCAGAAAGAACGTTTGACCAGCCACAGAAGTCTCCATGTTTCCAGCAAATTAACTGATGAATACCAGGGATGGTTACGGTAGCCTCTCTCCACCATTACATCCAACAGTTTCTTTGCAGTAGGGTTGGCCATGACCCAGAGCACAGCTCTGAAAGCAGAGAACCAGCTGCCCATCTCACTTGGACTCATAGCTAGACCTTGGGGAAGTGATCTAAGAAAGATATGTACAGTAGTGTGTTATTTTAAACGGCTATGAACAATTTTGACATGGAAGGCTTGAAAACTTCCTCTTCCAAAGAAAATAAAGGGCAGATGCCTGGACTTATTAGGAGGATTATTAATGTTGCTGTTTCTCAAATCAGAACCCACTGCATAGTGCATTCCAGACTGTTGCATAAGATTATAGGCATCCTTGTATTCTGCAGCATAATGAAAGAAAAAAATCCATCGGCTAAGACTCCTTAGGCAACGTGGCCTTACCTCATGTGCTAAGTGACAGAAACTCCTGCTAGCCCTTATCAAGATGTGTGTGTGTGTGAAGACAGATCCTTGAGCTGGTGAACATCAGCAGAGGTCCAGGGAAGCAATACCAACTCAGGTCTTCAGAAGCAATTTCAGCTCAGATTGAAAAGCTGTCTCTCTCCAATACCCCACTGATAGCATCCCCCCCCCCCAAAAAAAAAAAAAAAAAAAACACTTGTGAAATTCTTGTGAATCCACAATACTTTAATATTCTGTCTCCTGAGTTTTATTTCCTCCCTCCCATTTGGTTTCTTCTCCTTCTCTTTACTACCATGGGCCTTTCAGTGTAAAGAATGCTGTAAAATACAGTTCCTGAAATTCAAGGTGTATTATATTTCTGTGGATGCATGAGAAGCCAGAAGACGTGTGTTTCATCACTAGATATTTGTCAGGTCTGTGTGAACCACACAGGTGTCCAGCCTCCTACGCAAAAACATTCTGGCCAAGGAAAATGAAGTAGCAACACCTGAACGTTTTGGTAATGAGTTTGAAATACCAGCTTAATCTGCAACTATTCTTCCTGGGCTGAGCTAGTGGCTGTGGCCTGTGCAAAAACAAAAGATGGAAGTATTTTATAGAAAATTTTATTTTCTTCTCTTGTTTCTCAAAGCGGAGCAGTTGGCAGTGGGCAAGAGGCTCAGGACAGAAGAGTTTTCTCATCAGACTGGCACAAACAGTGGCAGATCCCCCCAAACTACTGTCATCCTGTCCTATGATTGATTTAGTCTTTCCTTTGATGAAAAGGACAATTAATGCAACAAACTGAAGGAACTTTAGACTACTATATCTCAAAAATGTTTCATGCTTGTGGTTGCATTTCTTTTTCCTTGTGGAGTTCACCAACAAATTTAAGCTGCCTAGAGGCAGTAGGTGTATATGGGAAAAGTACCATCTTCCTATCAGATTAGATTTTCCCAAATCAGACCTCCAGATACATGATTTGATGCTTGTTCAATTGAGTAATCCACCCTAGAAGGGTTCATTTTACACACTTAAAGCTGAATAGAAACAATAAGAGAGAGAATATGGACTTTGAGATTTATCATGGTAAATCTCCAAAGCCAGTTATTTCACTGTACCTTTTTGTCTTTGTTCTCTGGCTCTCCAGGATCCCATTCAAGGAAAGAATAATTGGCAAGTTACATTGGAAATTACTTTTAATGTCATTAATTTGATGTGTTCTATTTTTTTCCTACCATATTTCAGCCACATGTCTCAAGTTTCTGTTTCCTAAATGACTGTGTTGAGCTTGCCCAAGCGTGTTCACAGGACATGTTTTAAAAAGAAACACGTTTTAAATTAAGGGTCTTATGACTAGAACTTGAGGAAGCATCTGCATTTTGCTTTTGCAAATAATCTGTGGTTAGGTGAAGACTTTTGTTAAACTTTCTGGAAAAATCTTTGCTCTTTGACACTGTTTTCTGAGGAGTGATTTCCAGTTGATAATGCAAGATGCTAATGTAGGAGAGGCAAGAAAACATCATTTTTAGCATGTTTTTTATGTACCAATATAATTTGGGAAAAAAACAGCCTACTTTTCCAGCCATTTGGGCCCTTATCACTCACATATTCCTCATGTCAAGGGACATCTCTTGGTTTAATAACGAAATATCTACCAAACATGAAAAAATTGATATTCCCTCTTAGTGTTCCATATGTAGCTCATTTCAATTGTAAAGATCAGGAATGTCTAATTTTGAACTAAACTGACAGAATTGTTTTCATGGGACTTTGAGTTTCGTGCACTGATGGTTCTCTGTGGGTTGCTTTCTTCTCTTTTGGGATTTTTATCATGTGTTATTTCGTCTTTGGGGTCTTAGAAGGTTAAGAAGTATGTCTAGGCCTCAACCCCATGGTGCCTGAATGTCTCCCAAAATATTAAAAACAGATATAGCAAAACATGAACATCTATTTTTATGTCTATGCAATCTTTAGGACTCAGACTCCAATTCAGAAAAGGATGAATATCCAGAAAAAAAAAAAAGAAGAAGAAGAAAACTCCTCAACATATTCTTAACTGAACATTTGTAAGAACTATGTTGAAATGGTAGGCTTTAAGCACGTGACTAAAGTTAAACAAGGTATTTCTATGAATTATATACTTGTCCTATATTCAATCACCTTCCAGTGTCACAAGAAAGCACAACTGCAAAAAACTCCAACTATTGAATAGAATATAACGTGGTGCCAGTTTCAAGCCAGTTGTTAGGCATTTCTTGTAGGCCATAAATGAGTATAATATTTCTGCTTATCTCACAGCTGCTCACAACATTTGCATCTTTCTGCTCAGCCTCACTGTTTATGATGGATACACCCAGAGGGAAGCAGGAGAGAACAGCCTGTGGATTCTAGCCACAAGAGAACAATCTGGAGGAAAAATTAAGTGATAAATTAGTGGAAAGTGAATTAGAGCTCTGACTTCTGAGGCTGGCTTCTGAAACTGTAAAAAGATGAAATAGCAAGTTGATTTATTTTGAATTAGCAGGCCTCTGCCAGTTGCAGAAAAGTATCAATAGTCAAAAGTGATGAGTTCTGTGAGGAGCTAATGCCAAAATTTGAACTCTAAAATGGGTCTGTAAAGAAAGTCCTAAAAGCCTGTGCTCTTGGGAGACAATGAATCCATTTTGCAGTTGTTTCACAAGGCGTTTGGTTTTGTTTCAACAAAATCTGTCTGAAAACAAAGTTTGGTTTCCTTTCTCCAGTTGTCTGGTTGGTTTCTGGGCTTAGTCTAAACAACACTGCCACTGATTTGTTAGAAATTCTGCCCCATCATTTTGGACCCAGTTATTTCATTCCTTGATATTTGCTTAGGGAATAAAGAGCAGCAGCGTTTTTTCCTCTGCCTCTGAAGACCTCCTAGGGGTCTTTGGACAAATTTTAAAGAGTTCAAGAAATATAATTGAGAAAAGCATCTCTAGTACTAGTCAGCTTAAATAAGACATTCAGGGACTGTAGTCTCCTAGGAAAAAAAAAATAAAATAAAACAGAGGGTCTGTCAACTGAAAATTAAAACTTGTTAAAGATGTCCTTTATGTGCACATCTTGCCTTCTGCACTTTCATTTCACAGTCTCACCCCAGTGGGGTTTTGTCTCTCTTTCCTTGTTCTGGTCGCATCTCCTCGCCTGGCCAGACTGTTGCTTCAGCACTGCTTGTGCCCCTGAGGTCTCTGCATCTGCTGCCCTGAGGCTGCAGCCAGCGGGACTGCAGGTTTCGGGGAGGTGAACTTCCATTTCCCAACACGGACAAGCCGGGGAGCCGCTAGATGGCACTTCCAAAACACCTTTTTGCGCACTCTGTGCTGCCAGCGACACATGGAGACAGCGATGGCACAGTGCATGGGGTGCACCAGGCTGAATACTCTTTGCTGAAATTTGTTCTGGCTTCCCCCAAAAAACATTTCCAGGAAGTTGCAAAACTCCCATTTTACCAGAGACAGAATTTCTCCCACCACCCCTAAATACCCCTAATCATCTCCAAAATACAAGGGCATCCGTACATAACCATGGTGTGTCCTGTGTAATATGAAATAATCCCTATAACATCTGTAAGGGGAGAAACTTCCTGACAGATCAGATTCCCGACAGAGTGGGAACAGTAGCATCTTTTCTAGTTTGGGACCTACCGAGAGGTCAGATTCCCCAGCCATGAGACTAGAGAAGCTATTGTATTTTGAGTATATTTTCTATGCTTCTTAGCTATTTCATCTCTTCTGAGTTGCTCATGCTGGAAACAAAGATGATGAACAAAGAGCTTGATTTTATAAATAGAAAACTAAAAAAAAAAATATTTAGGCAGTAAGCCCCTCGAGGCAGTGATATCTTTTTTTTTTTATGTTTCTGTGGTGCTCTACACCATGACAGTGCCAACTGAAGGAAGTCTCAAAATTCTCCTGCAATGTAGATCATCACATCAAAAATAATCATATAAATAAGCACATAAGATCAAAACAAGTTAGTAATTATAAGTACAGTGACTACTTTTCCCCCAGGCAGAAAGCAAGGGAACCTGTTACCAGTGCAGCAGAGGGCAACATTTTATTTGGGGTGGGTTTTGAATCAGTATAAACCTGGGACACCTGTTATAGAGAAATCACTAGCTCTACATGCTGCTATTCAAAACTCACTGTCAGGGACTGAAAATTTCTTTTTTTGTTTTTTCTTTCAGCACCCATATAGACTACTCCTATCTAAAACATCTGCCATCCATATGTCAGCAGGTATATGGAGCAGCAGACAAGTCCTTCAGTCTTGTCACTTCTAGATCTTTGGACATGTGGTGCGTAAGGTTAGCTGAGGTTTAGCAGCTCTGGGTCTCTCTCTTTTCCCAGCAGTGGAAAGATTGCTTGTTTATAAGCTACATGATCTGAAGACTTGAAGGATTTTCTGCTGATGGGAAAGTTACATTTTCTGCTGTTGATGCCAGTGGCACAATACCATGCTAAAATAGGTGATCTGAAAGTACCTACATTGAGCCATGCCCTTGCTTGCTCCAGAGATATAAGAAATGTAAAGCTCTGGGGGAAAACCTCATGTTCCGAACTTGACAGAAGATGGTTGAACCAGGCAAGGCTTTGTTCACTAAGCTAGCATTTTTAATGGCACATGGAAACCTCATTAAGTCTGCTTAGTCTGCAAGGTTTGAGGCCTTTTTCTTAACAGGGAAGCATTTTAAGGGCTTTCCAGGGTGATCTCTTTGGAAAAATATGAGGGAAAGTAGGTTTTATGGAAATGATAGGAAAATGTATCACATACACACAAAATACTAAAAAGAACCCTTCTAAGTGGAAAAGTTGAGCATGTCAATGTCAGGAAATACCAGAAATGTGTAGAAACTAATTCATTTGTGTTTGTATCCATAACTTCTGACAGTCTTTAATTTCATGATAATAGGCTGGTGGTATTTCTTTCCATACTAATCCTGTTTCTTTTTTTTTTTTTTAACTGATCATTCATGTATTTTGTTACTGATATTTATTTTATCTGCTGTCACTCAGTGTATGGCTCTTAGTCTTATTTGCTGCTCACAGTTTAAATTCTTGCTCATCAGCTTTTCTACTTGAACAACTAAGTGCTTCATAAATCATTTATTTTCATAATGCACATGTAAATTTGCAGTAAATGAGACAACAAGAGATCTTACAAGTGGGAAAGAAGGCAAAGAGATTAAGAACATTCCTTTAGACTGCTTAGCTTGCAGTTCCTACAACGTGACTTTTTGCATGTTTACCATTAAGTATTAGCTTACATAGGAAAGCAGGATTCTACTGGTGATCCTGCAGAAAACTAAGCACACAGAAGCCATGAAAAAATAGCTTAAGTGACTCGAGCATCAAGACTACCAGAAGCACACAAACTCAGAGAGCATTTACGTCTTAAATATATGACATCTTTCTTCTTTTTACAACCCTCCACCTGATTTTCTACCATCTCATCTGGGGCCAAAGAGACAAATCAAAGCAGATAAGAATGCCTTTGTTACACAACATTGATTTATCTGCAGAAAAAAAAAAATCTATCTACAGGCTGGGGACCGATCTACTGGAGAGCAGCTCTGCTGAGAAGGACTTGGGCGTCATGGTGGACGACAGGTTGACCATGAGGCAGCAGTGTGCCCTCGTGGCCAAGAAGGCCAATGGG
>JAWLRI010000050.1:261352-272511 GCA_034781795.1 Crypturellus tataupa | reverse complement strand
TGCGTGTGCAGGGGGGTTGGACTAGATGACCTGTAGAGGTCCCTTCCAACCTTAGGCATTCTATGATTCTATGATTCCCTCAATGAGGTAAGACTTCTGTTGAAAAGGAATGATAGGAATAAATAAAATGTGTCCTAGTGTTACCACCAAAGAGCCAGGGAGATGGCTGAACAATAGTATACATTAACTTTTAAATCCTTGAAAGTTAATGTGTGTTTTAGTGTGTATGATATGACGTGTTCTTCCTTCCTTCCTTCCTTCCTGCCTGCCTGCCTCCAACTGGAATGCCCTCTCCCTCTTAACTACGGACCCCACCCGCAGCCACTAAGGTTCTTTCCTACTCTACCGTGTTAACATTTTCAGGTATTAGCAAAGTTCCAACTTTCAGTGTAACATGTAGAGAACTGCCACTTATGCTAAAAGTGTTGCTAAAGCAAAGCTGGCATTTTCTTTTCAAATCAGCCCTGAAGAGAACTGTAACAGAATAGTTTAGAAGAAAAAAAATGTTTCTATAATCTTCTTCAGGTGGTGGAAGACAACATACTATGGAGGCCCCTGTCCTTCTTCATTTTTGAACCCTTCTCCTTAGCTCTGGTATCCTTACCTACTAAATCATCTTCAGCTTTCCATAGTGGCTCCAGTCTTCCTGCCTTTCCCCCACTGAGCTCACTGTCTGAGCCCAAGTCTCTCTCATTGTCCTTCTCTCTCCTTGTTTCTTTGCCCAGGTAGCTCCAGTTTCCTGTTCCTAGTCCTCCATTCAGACTGTCTTGCTCCTGCTATTTCCTCTCACTCCGAGTCTCCCACTCCAGACTTAGTTTCAGCTTCAAGTATTGAAAAAATGTGCTTATTCAGGAACATAACTTGAATAAGCTACTGTTAAAAAATCCTATTTAAAAAGCATTATTAATCTCTCTTACAGAAGATATTTCTGTATACAAAGTACAGCTTGGGGTGGCCCTATGCATTGCAAATGAAAGGTTAACATCTTAGAGGGATTAGCTCTGACTCACAGTGTCTAATCAGAGCCTGAGCGAAAAACAAAGAGGCAATTTGGTGAAACCGGTTTGCATCTGCTAAGAAACAGGCTGTTTCAGTTCAAGTTTTGTTTATATCATCAGGTTGTTGGAGGACATAGCGCTCTAAGCAATGTGGCTTGCATGTTCAAGCATATCCCATTTCTTCTCCGGGTAACCCTCTTTATTCCTTCCATTGATGACCAAGGAATTACCACATCCATTTCTAAGGAAAAAAAAAAAGCATACCACAAAGTGTCATCTATTAAGCAAAGAACAAGCGAGGACAAAAGCTTCTAGACAATAGACAAGGACAAAAGATTCTTAACAATGGTCTCTAAACATAGAAGGCAGTAGGCTGTTAGGAATCATGAGGACGTCAGTTTCCTAGTCCGTGGGCATGTGGCCTTAGTGTGTGGGTGGTGGAGCTGTGCGTTCCCTCGGTGTTCTTGGGAGAGCCGTAGCTCCCGCCGCATGCACGCGCCCACCCACGCACCTCCCCGTCCCCAGGGGTGCCCCACGCAGGGGCGTCAGCACCACAGACAGCTCTCACCCACCGCTCTCCTGCGGCCGGCGTGGGCGCCCCACGCACCCGGGCCGTGGGGCAGGGCGCGGGGTGGCCCTACGCAGTCCCACGCTGACCACTCTCCCTCTGACAACCTCTTACTGACAAAACCTTACTGGGGAGTTAGGGCTTTTCCAGCAGGCACTCTGCCATCGTTCTTGTAAAGATGTCTACATCTACAGGACGTAGGTCAACAACAGTTGATCTGTGGCATCTTTGATCTGTGGCAGCACAAAGGTGGTATCTTTGATTAGGCCAGACTGACATATCTGGTAAGAAGAAACAAGATTTTGAACACCAACCTGTGCGAGAATATGCTGGTAAAGCAGCATTAGCCACAAATGACAGGATAACTAGAAATTAAGGTATGTACAACATAGCCTGTCCTTCAGTTTACATCCTAAAGTTCAACACCAACTGTCCATTTGTGATAACCCTCCTTTCAAGTAAATTTGATAATCTATTTCACCTAGCTGCATCTCTCTGCATCAAAAGATCTCACTGTAGCCTTTTTCAAATAGTTTGAGTGTGTGAAAAGAGAGAGTTCTATGCCATTAAAATGACTCTTGCGCAATTATGAGAGAGATCATGGTCTTTTTAAAAATAGTCTTGATCCTGCAAATAATAATGCTGTTCACTTTAAGTTGCAGGAAAGAAGTAAGATATCACAAAAACAAGAGAGAGCAGGTGATCACTAACTCCCAGAGTAGTAGCAAGATCCTGAACAATAACGATGAAGCATCTGTTAAAAGGGTTAATAGGAGACTTTTAGAAAGACAACCTCAGCTTAGTATACAAGATGTAAGGAACAGATTTAAAGAAAGGGTGGAGAATGAGAGGTCAAAGCATGAGGTGGAAGGGGCGGCTGGAGTGAAGGGAATATGTGGAGTTAGGATTTCTTTTAAGATAGACCAGGATGGTTGATGAAGCAATACTTACTTAAATGATGTTTGCTGCAGAAAAAAAATGTTTACTTACATGTATATATAGTCACAAAATATACCATAAAATCAAGGAAAATATTTCATATTTTAAGCGTGGCTGGCTTTAAGTTGTTCTAGGAATATTAAATCTTCTTTGCTTGTCTTTTCAACATGCTAATGGGCACAGATAACACTCCTCTGTTTACAGCCTTTTTATATGTCTTTCTTGTAGGAAAGAGTAACAAAAAATGCAAAAATCATATGTAGTAGCTAAATCACAGATCATGTTGAGTTAGAGATGGATGAAAAGAAGACAACTAGCAGAAAAGGTGAGAAAATCAGACATATTTGCATTTTGGAAACCATTTTGAGAATATCTCAAATGGCTGGAGTCCAAAAATCAGCAGGCACCAGCTGCCAGACAAGAAGCCAGTGGAAGCCTGCCTTGGAGAACTATTTCACCAGGAAAAGGGCAGTCAAGGAAAACAGGATATACACAGACATGCAGCTATGAATAGTAAGTGATAAAAGAAGTATTGTTGTTCTGTGTGTAATTACTGGTACATATCTGCATAGTACGTTTAGAGGCTAGTAACTGTGACTCAAGTGTAAAGGTAGAGTAAAACCTCTCCTCCATTTTCATCATTCTTCACTAATTCTGTTTATATATCAGACTTTAAATATTATTCTAAAAATTGAATTTGGAATCTTTTAAAATAATTTATCCTTTTGACAGAACCTTACAAAAAGGATTTCCTGAAGTGTAGTTAGGGCTATATACTTTAGACTGATCCTGTATCCTTATGGGCATCTTTTTTCATATGGCAAGCTGGTCCTGCTTTTCTTTGTTTATCAGTTAATGTTTATGACATTTGCAGAACTGTGTGACAGTAAATTAAACACTTTATGTGGCTGTAAAGGACAAAAGTATTGTGTATTTTACATGTGAAAAAGTGAGCAAACATTCTTTTAACTTCAGGCTAGGAAAAGAAAAGTGGTGAAGGGGGAAAAAAAAGGGATGCAAATACATAGCCATTGCCTGACTGTCCTGAAATCACCTGTAATTCAAGTGGACTTGTCACTATCTTCACCTATGAGAGAAAGACTCTTGCTTTCACTCCAGTGGAAGCTAGATCAAGTAGTAAGTCTTGACTTTTTCGGCACTCTAGTAATGATACATATATATAAAAAAATGAAATTGGCACTTAATTGCCAACAGATGAGTAGTCACACTGGGACTAGCATCTAGGAATATTCAGGCTGTTTTTTAATCAGTTCAGCTGATCACAGTGGGATTGTTTAAGATTAGTATTATTGGCAACTATGGTTCTGGCTCCTCTTTCATTAAGAGGCAGTTGGAAACACACATATCTTTTCCAAATACTGCTTTGACACATCAGTCACTGCTCCAGTGGCTAGAGCTTTCTTTTGGGACTCTAAGTGGGCAAAGGTGTGATTTGCGCATCAAAATGCTCCCTGCATCAAAATGCTCCCTGGTCTGCTTAAGAAATGATCCGAGTATCACCAGCTCAGGGTTTGGATTCTCCGTTTACCTCTACTCTCTGTGCAAGTAAGAAACAAACTAAAATTTACAGCTGTTCTTTCCACCAAAGCCACTTTAGAATTCCTTCTGAGACTGGCTTCTTTAACTTGCATTTCAAGAGTTCCCACATCAATGTGAAGTGCAGAGTTTCACAGCCTGATTTGAATAATCTTCTACTGAATATCCCATTTAAAATTAAATGGAAATTAAATGGAAATGTTTTCATGTCTCAAGGGAGAATGCCCAGACAGACTGATAACTTGATGATTTGCAAGGCAAAAACTATACTTCCAAAATTATTCCAGTATAAGGCATCTGAAAACTGAGGAGAGAGGAATTTGGGTAGCGTGTCCAGTGTAAGTAGTTACTCCAGATGTCTTATAATAGCTTATTTTATAGATAGATAGGTGCTGCAATACATATTACAATACCTTATTATTGTCAATCTTAATAAGAGATTGTACAAAAGAAGTAACTTACACACACACACAAAGTTAATTCTTGCTTCCTCTAGAGTTTCAAGAGTCCTAATAGCTCAAACCCGTTTTCTTCCTGAAGCAGGAAAGCAGAAACAGGGAGCTGCTGCTTAAAACTGCAGCAGAGCCTCTGCATTTCAAACACATCAAGGTAATGGGAGGGCTCAAAAGCTGGCTGGCATTTCAAAATTTTATGCAGCTGTCACTGGAACAATTAATTACTCTAAGTTTTGTTTTGCTATGGTTTATAAAGAACATTTCACTGAATCATTAATGATGTTTTCATCACTGTCTTGATCTGTATTCATTCATGCTCAAGATCAGCAAAATACTTAAACAAGTAACTAATTTTAAGCATATCTTCAAGTTCTGAACAGCCTTAATTCACAATTAAACCAGAAAGTGTTATGCTAAATCAGTGCCTTCAACAAGCGGTAACTTCTTTCTCCCACCCCAATGTTTTAGTCTTTTAAGATTAAAGCAGGATCAGATGTCCAAGTTGAACAACATTTAGATCAGTGATGATGAGGGAGTACTGCAGAAATTCCATTACTGAAGATAAGGAGGCATAAGAGCTGCGAAAATTCAATGATGTTGGTTAAATGTCAGGTAACACACACCAGGAGAAATAACTAGCATGTGCTGCTACACACCTCCAACCACCTGCAGAAGAGCTGGTCATTCATAAGAGTCTAGTTTCCACTGAAATCACATTAAAAATTAGAAAACAGATGTGGTAGGAAATATTTTTGTGTCAAGTGATCTCTCATAAATCATTGCAAGATTTTATCTCTAGTGCCATGAAATGAATGCTAACAATTTAGTTTGATTTACACTATTTTATAAATAATATCCTTAAGGAATTTTCATTAACATTTCTGGGTGTATTAGCCCAATAACAAGCCACTAGGCAGAAAAAGTTGCCAGTGATAATTACAATGTGTCCCAAACTGAGGCACAGAAAACTGTCTTTTAATTGAAGTTATTTTCTCTCACATTTTATATTTTTAACTGTTTAAAATGGAATGTATTTTGTTAAATGCGATTGTTATATGTATCTCAGTACACAGATAAAAGCATTCTCTTCAGTAAAAGTGTTAAGTCTAAAACAGAATTGTTTACCTAACAGGTAATTAATAAATTGGCACATTAATAAAGGTGGTACATCTCCCTGTAGAATAACTGTTTTATCTTCTTTCACTCTGCAGATTCTGAAGTTGTTATCTTGCCTTAATGTATAACTACAGGATCATGGGAAAAATTGAGGTTGGAAGGGATCTCAGGAGGTCCTCTGTCTCCTGCTGAAATGTACACTACAACCAAGGCTTGAAGGAACTGGTGTGTGCAAACTTATTTTTTCATCAATACCATACTGAATACTGTGACAGCTGAATGCAGTAACACATTCAAGTCTAAGTTTTTCCTGGACTGAGAGTATATATAGCTAAATAAGGCAAAGATCGTTTTATTTACTTGAGTAGTATTTAAGTTCGTTCTTTATCTTTTTGAGATTAGATCTTTAATACAATTAAGTCCATCTGGAAATTCAAACTAAAGAAAATAGCTAGGCTTGTTACATAGATTTCACACTGAAGGATTACAGTATTTCTATTTCTGCTTCATAATTCCATGTTATCAAGTCCATTTATTTATAACTCACATTGAGTTAAATTGTTGTGTTTTTTAAAAAATTTCTGATGCTTTATGTTTTCTCACTTCTCATCCTTTGTCGTTCTTCACTGCTGAGACCAATTGACCTTCACCTTATAATCTGTATGCTGTCTTGGATGTGGATTTCTATCCAGACTTCTCAAATAAGTGACCTGTTTTCCCTTCTATGTTAAATCTCTTTCAACTATGTGTTTTTTGTTCATTTTAACCTCATTTTCCACTTCAGTCACTGATCTACTGCAACAGCTCAATGTAGTCCCTGTTTTTGGAGCCCACATTGTTCCAGGAGTGACCTGAGGGCATAACAGCTGTGGCCAGGTATGCAAATCGGAGGAGAAATCAGGTACCCAGTGACACCGGTAAACATCTGGGCTTCTACACTGAACTTCTGCAAGCCTCTGTTATCACCTTTGTTTTCTATGGCAGCGAACCCAAGCATAATTGACTTCCAAAGTAGGCATTAAAACCAAAGTAGGGAAATCATACCCTTTGTAAATCAATACGTCTCCACTGAGATCAGCAGAACATTCAAAAA
Source organism: Crypturellus tataupa (assembly GCA_034781795.1). NCBI lineage: Eukaryota > Metazoa > Chordata > Aves > Tinamiformes > Tinamidae > Crypturellus > Crypturellus tataupa. Next base: position 265,785 of record JAWLRI010000050.1, on the reverse strand, counting down.
TAGTCTGCTAGAAGCAGATCTGTAGTTACCTGGGCGCCAGGAACAAGGCTTGTTTTATTTCAGAGGCAGAGGATGTTTTCCTCAATAACTAGCAGTGTCTGCTCAAAAGTATTCAGTTTTCTATTTAACAAAAAAGGCAAAGTGCTCTGTGCTCTTCTTTGGTTCCTCCTAAACAGAGTACAGAACAAGTCTCCGTCCCATAGCCAAAATAATCTGTGAGAATCAAAACAACTCTCATAGCATTTGCTGTCCCTCTGTGGCCCTGACCTGCCACCACCGGAAAACTACAGTGCCCTCCAAACCCCAAGAAGTTAAACACAGGACTTATGAGGCAATTAAATTCTAGAAACAACCCCCCTCCTGACATCCCTTCAGACCTTAACGCTCTCCAAGCAGAATATATTGCCTTGAGGATTCTTACAAAAGCTCTTCAAATGCAAGCATCACAGCAGCAGAAAACCGCTTTGTCCCATGCAGAGACACATCCAAAAACCTACCAAGCGCTTCCTCCTGCAAACTGAGAATGAATTGTTACACTTGGTCCTATATTTGGTAAGAGCTCAGGCATACTGGCAGTGGTATCTGAACAGGCAAGCAGATAAACTGGAGTTAATTCTAGAACCTGTATCTGTTTATTTAGCCTGAAGGTTGATGTGCAACAGTTTGTACTTTATACAGACCAAAACCAGGCAGCAGTGAAGTTCCTGCTGTGACATTCTGGAGTGATGAGCTCACTGACTGCAAATAATACAACCCTGTGGTTTCTTTTCCTGAGATTTTAATTAAATATATTTGCCTAACTTTCACTGTTGTTCTTCCTTTCACCTCTTTTTATCCTTACAGAGAGAGGAGGTGAGTTTCCTACTTTATGGATTGGTAAATAAGGAAATTAGAAATACATATTTTCTCCTGCTTGGAACACATGGGGAAAGGGTACACTATATCAATTACTGTTTGTGTGTGCCAAGTTTAGCTCAGCTATACTACATTAATTGGCATTTCTTGTTGACTGTTTCTTCCCTTCCCCTCAAGTGCACTGTCTTGGAATACATGGAGACCCCAGCAGATTGCGGCAGTGATCTTAGAGACCCAAGTCATGTCAATGTTCCTGGTACACACTTAAGGAGGACAGACAATTACTGATTTATGTAAACCAGGCTCGTAACAGAATATGAAGCATTAGGAATTTGCAAAAACGTAATATTACCCATTTGCTTAAAAGGGAAAGTTTGATTCAAGGTATTAAAGGACTAAGGCAGAAAAACTGGTCCTACTGGAATCAGTAGTCACATCCCTGTTCTTTAAGTGAAGACAGAACTTCATCCCTGATCTTCAGGAAGGCACAAGGCACAGCCTCTCTCCTTATGGCAGCAAATCAAAGTACTTCTTATTCCTCCTAATTTGACTAAGATTACAAATAAGCGTAGTAGCTCTGATTTATGTTAGCATTGGAATTTGTGTGCAAGTTTCAGCTCTAGGGCCATTGCAAGTCTAAGTTTTGGAGCAGAGAGGCGTATTCTAGTCTTTAAGATTGTCCCTTTTTGGCTGTAGCTTAACAGCAAGCAATTCTTTATAGGCATGTCAGCACCTATCAATAGTGATGTACACTGGGTTGAGGAAGGTGCATACAAACCAAAGGCAGTAAAATACTAGTAGCTTGAAATCTATTCACCCAACACCCCTAAACAACTCGGCCCTAAAGTCTTGACCTCACTCTCTGTGACATACAGTGCGTTATCACGTTACAGTGACTCATCAAAAGCACTGATATTTGGTGTCCCAAGCCATTAAAATGAAGTTTACTGACCATGAGACCATTCTTCTACATGAGACTCACACAGTGTGCTTGAAGCATGTTTATGTTTGAGCAAAATCGCTGTAAGTAAAGACTGCTCATCTTTTCCTCACAACCATGTCTTGACCACCGGAAAGATTTTTGTTCCTTTCATCCAAGGAATGAGAGAGGGACACGGGAAGCACCTATCTGTTGAAGAGACTATAACTATTTAGTAACACGTAGGAATGGCAAATAATACTTATTTCATTTTTAAGCAGCTGATGTGCAAGTGTGTTTCTATTCATTATATTCTAACTTTTGTTCCACTATTAAAGTATCTTGCATTTAAACTGGGGCTAACTCCAGTAAGGTTTGAGTTAAAAAAAAACAACAACAAAAAAAAAAACACTGATTTTTTGCAGTCACATTCCCAGCCACTCTAACATCTACACTGGTGTTTATCTGAACAGCTTTTCATCCTGAATGTCTTCTGTGTTTAGCAAACAGACTTTAACCAATTATAATATCTAGTTGTTAGTACAAAGTCTGGTACTTTGGCTGAGCACTGAGCATTCACAACTGCTAACGCAGACATTGCCTCTCAGTGAAACTCAAGAGGATCATTAAGTTTTAAAATAGATGCTTTCTTTTCTTATTTAGTTTTCCCCACAACAACTGCTTTAAGGCTAACATAATATTTATATATGTAATATTCATATACACAGAATTCACTAATCGTATAAGCGTGTAGAACATATGAGCCATTGCAGACCAGTATAACCAATGGACACCAAGTGTCGCAGTTACCTTTTACACAGTTATGTTCATCCCTTACCCATATTTCATGACTAATTATGGTACCGTAATATCAGCCTGAAAATTATTCTATCACCTTACTTGTGATGTCATTACTAAACCGTTACCATTACCATTCATTCTTTATATTTGACAGGTTCTCTCAGACCCAGTAGGATTCAAAGGACATTGACATTCAAAGGACATGCTTGCTTCTATAGAAGCAGCTGGGTGAGGATCATCGCTTGTATCCTACTAACTTTAATGTCAAAAGTAATAGCTGTTGTTGCATTCCAGTATGATGCTGATAGGAATGGGGAAGGTGGTTGTTCACCTGCCAAGTGGAGAAGGTATGGAATGCCATCCTAACTGCAATTTGATCTTGTTGCTTTGTTCATAAGAAACTCAGATCCAGCAAGGTGAGTATTGTCAAAAGTAACATTTCACTCCAAATGGGGATTTAATTGTGATTACTTTTGATGCCATTATTTATAATGAATTTTACAGCTCAAACAGCAGCCTATTTTCTTTTCTATAAAAATGACTTCTGCCTATATTTGTATTGTTGTCTCCCTCATTTGTTCTTTGGTTTGTTTGTGTGTGTGTTTGTTTTAAATACATCCTTGATAAGGTATGAAGAACAAAGTGAAGGCCTGAGATTTTATTCTTCAGATCCTTTTCTCCAGGATTGTACCTCAGAGTCACAAACAACAATATCAAGTCTCTTGTTCAGCTGTAAATGGAGAACTATCACAATCCTTTTTTTTTTTCCTGTTATATCTTGGGTAGAAGTAACAAATCTGAGTAAATGTATAGCTTAGACAATTTCCAAATGTTATTCCTCTTAATGGAATGGCCTGAGGGCACATCCCTAGATGTACTCTTTTCTGTCATCCAGTTTTTAATGTTCTAATCCTGCAAGGAGCTGTGGAAGAGTCTCATAAATTTAATGCATCTATCAAACTCCATTATAGCTTTAGCTGATGGATTTGCACTGGGACAGACTACAAAGGATGGAGTCTTTGCAGAATAACCATTCTGAGATCTAAGAATGATAAGATAATGATTTGACAAAGGTAATATTCTAATACTTGTCATTCAAAGAATCCCTGTCTTTTTGATGTTGTACACTGTATATACCATGCAGGGTTTCAGGCAACTCAATTATAGCACCAGTCCTTTAATTTTACTTTTACCTAGGGATATCTAGGAATTGTAGGAGAGGCTGGAAAAGATGGAGCTAAGATATGGAACAATGTCTGTTTTGAGTTTAATCCTGTATCAAATTTCTGGCAATGGTGTCAGAAATTTCTGCAAGAGTAAATAGAACTTTCTAAAAAATATTTTCCAAACTGAGTAACTTCTCTCCTCAGTGAGCTGAAGACCTGAAGAGACAATTCTTTACCTTTCTAAAGGGTCTAAAATCAGAGTTAAGCTCTTGTGCCTGAAGATGGCTAACCAAAAGCACGCAGATTGCACATGGGGTGTAAACTTTCAGTTTTCAAGCAGTTCCTGTTCCCCAGCTCTGTACATGAAATGCCTTTTTAATATCCAAGAAATACCTATCTAGTGCTTTGTTTTTCCAGGGAGATGGAAGGTATGTGGAAATCCAAGGGATGGAAGGCAGTCCAGAAAAAGAAGCAAGTAAGGTTTGTTTTAGGATGTTTATGAAGCCAGTTTTCAGTCACTAGGGTCCCTGACATGATCCGTGCAACTAAAAGTAGTAACACTCGGTTTAGTGCATGAAATCACAGTTTTAGCACTCATAGTTATTGGGATACAGGGGAGAGGGAAAGGAAAGGAAAGGAAAGGAAAGGAAAGGAAAGGAAAGGAAAGGAAAGGAAAGGAAAGGAAAGGAAAG
>JAWLRI010000050.1:218079-261274 GCA_034781795.1 Crypturellus tataupa | reverse complement strand
GAAAGAAAGAAGGAAAGAAAGAAGGAAAGAAAGAAGGAAAGAAAGAAGGAAAGGAAGAAGGAAAGAAAAAGAAAAAAAAGACTCATGTAATAGGAAAAGACAGTATCTTCCAGTTTGAATTTACAGCTAAAAACTTGACCAAAATATTAAGAGTATCTAAAGAACTCCAGATGATTTCCAGAGCCTCTTTCCTTCTTTCTTTCTTTCCATCTCTTCCTCTCTTTCTTTCTTTTCTTTCTTCCTCTCTTTCTTTCTTATTACACTGAGAGACTTCCCACATACATAATCCAATAATATTCCTGGCTATTCCAGCTGCATTCTAAGCTTCCCCTTTCCTGCCACATATCTATTGTAAAAATGATCTAGAAATACAGTTTTTAGGTTTTTTTCCAGAACTAAAAAAAAAAGTTTCCCTATGCTGTGACAAGCTCATTTTAAACTCCAAGATTCACCTTAACTGTGTAGTGAAATTGGATTACAGCTTACTACTGTTAAGTGTCCTTTCCCAGAAACGAATGATTCCAGATGTTTTCAACTCTCTTTGCAGGAAGATGAAGGTGATGCTCCTTGGAGGTTTATTTCATACACCCTTCTGCAAAATTGGTTCCTGTTTTAGGGACAAGAGAAATGTGAGACTGTGTTTTGGTGACCTCCCATAGACCACAGAGCAGATCAATAAGAAAAGGCCCATGGGAGACGTGATGCCCAGCCTCCCTTTGCATTTAGACCACCAGAAAAACAACTTCCAAAGCAGTATCAGATTCTTTCCTAGGACTCCTCCTAATGCAGCACTAGTAACACTCACACACAGCTGGGTTTGAAGGCTCATATTTTCTGTTCCTTCTTATCTAGGCAATAAAAATCTGTATGAAGAGAATGGGCAAGATCATTGAGCTGGACTCCCTCTTTTACAGGGTGATACTGTAAGAAAAGGAGACAAAGGGATGCTGGATCAAAGGTGGAGCCTGTGCTCTTTGAAGCCCAAGTAACTGGTAATTTCTGATCCTTGTAAACCCACTTTTTACTAATTCTGATTGCTCCTTGACAGGCTGATGAGAGGTACAGAGGAAACAAAGGACAAGGGTTTTTTTTTGACAATAGACTTTTTTTTTTTTTTTTTAAATCATGATGCCCATTGAAATATGACCAAAGCCTGGGGAGGAAAATACCATTTCCAGTCCTCCTCCCTATGTCATTGCTATGGAAAGCTTTTAGCCAGGGATGAATACACATCCTGTAAGGAGGGTGTAGGAGCTCACATACATTTCTGCCCCATCCAGAATTGCCAGTACCATTGTGTGCTCAGTCATAGCTACCAATAGCATGAGAAAAAGCACTGAACCTCTGTCTCTGCATGTGCTGGCTGTGTCTCCCTATTGTGGGGGCATTGCACAGCTGTGCGTGCAACATCGCCCAACCTGTAGCAACTACAACTCTGGTCCAGCTTAGCATTTTCAAGGGAAAACTTTTGTTTCCAGGGCGTCAGAAGCAAATCAATATCTCATGGTCTGTTGGTACAGTAACAAGGGTAACTCCACCAGGGACCAAGAAAGGGGGCAAGGAGATCCCTGCATCTCAGGTGAGGACAAAAGGCAAAATAGTGTTTTGGAGACCCACAGTCCATCATTGTTGTAGCCAGACACTTGTTCCTCTAACCCAGTTCCTCTCAAACTGTGTTGATCTGTGCATATATATGATTGCTTTTGAATGAGGAAGTATTCTGAAAGCACAAAATGTTCAGTGTGTGATCACGCAATCAAAACGTGCTGGGTGGGGAGAGCAGTGCCCATGGTTAGACAGGCAAAGCAGGCAGACAAAGCAGGGAAAAGCCTGACATTCTGCTAAGCTCTGGGTAAGTACATCTGTGTGCCTGAGAGGAATCACCGGCCTGAGAAAAGCTGGCCCTTGGCTGTTAGAGAGGCCACATAGCTCAAACCCATAGAGAATTATGAGGACATATCTCTGTAGCAAAATCTCACCCCAAGTAAGTCACTATATAACCAACTAGAAAACAAAGCTGACCAGCTCTCTCATCTGCCATCCAGCTTTTGGTAACTGCATTATGCAAACATCAGCAGAGAAAATTTAGAGCAAATAATGATACTTTGAGATATAAAACTCATTTGTCCAGAAATCTTGGAGCTGATAGTTGTCACAGGAATGTGCAGACAAGGAGGTAGGCAGGGAAGGTGCATAAGTAATAAAAGCAAGCAAGGGACTTTATTCTCGTTTTCATTGCTGTTTTTCTCTTCAAATGTCCCCTGACAGAAAGGAGAAGGCAGCTCCCCCGGTCCAGCTGGTCCAAAGGGTGGAAGATGCATTCCTGCAATACCTGGCCCCAGAAGTTTCCCCCACTCCATTGAAGAGACCTCTGAACCTGCAGGACCACCTGGACCAGAAGTATGTCTCGTCTCATCTCATCTCCTCCTTCATGGTGCAATAGCTCTCCCAGACCTTCTTGGGAGCTCAGGCTGTTTAGGGTTGTCATTTCTTTCCTCTCCCTCTGGTTAGATCTGCAGGATGGTGCGCTTGCCAGTGGCTCTCAGTCCCTAAGAAATACACTGCAAAAACAACTTTGTGCTTACCGTGTGAATGATAGTCATGTCTCATCTCATTCGAGCTCAGCTGGAACTGGGGAACACTGGGCACCTGGGATGCTTGAGGGGTCATTCAGAACAACTGGTTTAATCAAAATCCGGTTTTCCCCACAGGGCAGTGGGCATTATCACAGGTCTGCCTTGAATTTGGCACTAATCCGTGCCTTTGCAGAAAGGCCAGAAACAAAGAGGACATAAGAGCTCTGCTGCTTCCTATGGGCTTTTTTTTGAGCTGCTGGGCAAGTCTGGGGTCAAAAACAAGGGACAGAGGCAGGACTCCTAACTCACCGCACTGGCTCACACTGCCTGTCTGTTTCATAACTCTTTATATTCCTCTGGAGACAGCTCAGTTAGTACCTGCTCCTTGCCTCTCATTTCAATGGGAAGATGGGGTGCAACCCTCCATTGCTTCACTCCCTTGATTCCTATGGCCCCTTAATCCTCACCACTTGCTAGCACTACTGATTTTCTCCAAACCGGGTACTGGAGCGCATTACCAGCAGAACACAGACAAAACTCAGGCTTGAGCACTGCTGTGCAAACCATATGGTGCTCTACATACTTTGCATCCAGAGCAGCAGTGTTTTCCCAGCCACTGGCTCAAGCAGAGGGCCAAATTCTCAACATTAAAACAATTACCTCAAGAAATATGCTACATAGAAATATGTTTTAAGTACATATAAATACATAGAAATATGTTTGAATTTCTTTTAGAGTAAAGGCAAATTTTTAAGGAGTTGGCCTTGCCCAGCCATAGAAGCTTGGGCATGTGCAGGGCTTTTCAGTTTGCCATTGAATAGGATCAGCGTGTCCTGCCCAAAGCACAGGAGGAAGCAGGCGGCAACAAATGCAGAGTTTTTTTCCAAACCACAGGGCTGCTCAGAGATGTACTTAATCCAGCACTCTTCCTGCAGAGGGGAGTGCTGACAGCCACCAGCTAGATCAATTTTACTTCAAGTTTCCAGTAGCAAAGGAATGATTCTTTCAAGCGCAGATGTTGTTCAGAATTGTCTTCTTCTTACAAAGATGCACAAAGTTCTTCTCACATTTCTTACAAAAGAGCTCCACAGCCGATGGACATCCTACCCCAAGTGGGGGTAGGGTGCTCACCTCCAAGCCCCCACCAGGCCACCCTACAAACTCTTCAAGCCCCAGGCACTGCTCTCCTAGCCCACAAGCACAGTCTCAGACCTGCCTCCCTCAGCTCCACAGCCTCCTCCCCAGCTGGTACCTTTATCTGCTCTGCCTCCCTCCTTGCTCAGCTCTACCCCAGATTGCAGCTGCTTAACTCCAGGAAAGAGGTTCTCACTTGGTCTCTTCCTCAGCATTGTTTTATTACAGAGAAAAACTTATGTTTCTCTCTTTAGCACCCCTGAGTTACCAGCAATCTCCTTCACCTGCCATTCAGGTCTAGGGCAACCCTTCTGCCCATGAACTTCTGGCTCTTCAAGGCCACCCTGGAGGCTCTTGCCATACGACTGTCTGCTGCAGGAGTGTGCATGGAGGAAGCAGTATCACCATGATTTCTTTGAGAAAACAGCACGAGACAGTTGATCCAGCAGTACGAGGTAACATACAGAGATGGAACTTTAAACAACACACAAGACACCAGGGATAGATACCCCATGCAAACTGCAAGCACAGCAGGGGGACAGGTGTTCCACAATGAGCACGTCATGTTGCCCGTCCATTCCAACTTGCAGACTGCACCCAACAGCAGAATTTTCTGCAATAATGAACCTAGTAGCCACTTAGCACTACTGAAACAGCTCGTAAATAACTAGTAATTTTTACATAGCTGCTTCTCCCTAGCAGTCAAAAAGCTATTCAGAAACTGGATCTTCCTGCAGTACAGCTAATCAACTACAGCTGTGGGAAGCTCTGCAGTTTAGAAACTGCAGCTCAGCTGCTGGAGACAAAATTATTAACATCCATCCCTTACCCCAGTGAAGGGGAACTTGCTGCAGAAATTAGGCAGCATGGGAACAGTGCTTAACATTTGTGTCTATTAGCTTCTTCTATCTGTAGCTAACGATAAAATTCAAGACAGGTGGACTTCTCACCTTGTATATGGCTACAAGCAGGTATGTACCTCTGGCATCACTTCAAGTGCTTACAGGAAGAATTTATTTTGGGTATTGAAATGGCCCTATTAGCTTTTCATTAAAGCTCTGACCTGACAGATGCCTCTAATCAGACTGATTCTTGTAAGTGACCACAGTGCAAGCAGCACAATTTCTACCAGCCGTATCTGCACTGTGCTGTGAAAGGGAGAGAAGTCTCCCTGCCTCTCTACAAAGCACATTCTGCCCTGGCTGAGGAGCATTCATGGTGGCTGAAGTGGCTTCAGACCATGCTTGTATCTTGTAATCCTGTGGGCACCAATACTGGTCCGTATAGTCCAGACAAAAGGGTCCAGTGGGCTGACCACTGCCTATGTGGCCACCAAGGAAGATGGACACTGCGGAACATGAGGGGCTTTTGGAAGATCCTCCTCTCTCATCACCGTCTGGCCAAGCCCTAGCACGATGTCTCGGTTCTGCTCAGCTGAGCAAAGTTAAATTAACGCGTAAGGGAGAATCTGGCTCAGTCTCCTGTAACTGCAGTGACCACAGGCTGGATCACGAGCAGAAGAAATGTGCTTCTGGTCACTGTCACAGCTGCAACCAACTCTGGAAAGTGGCTTTCTGCTTCTAAAGTTTAATGGATTGAGGCTATCTTCGTATTTCTATAGAAAATGCAGAACTGGGAGTTCATATTCATAAACATGTTGGACCATGAAAAGCAGTGGGCTTGTACAGTGCTTTTTATGACAAAACTAGTACTTGGTACTTCTTTAGCAGAATCATTCTTTCTCTAACACTAAGGTCCAAGAGCGTCCATAGTCAATTTAATAAGCACATAACAAGTATTTTAAAACTTTAGAAGTTTATTGCCCAGAATAGCCGACTTGGTGCAGTTAGTTTTTTTGTTTTGTTACATGGAAATTAAGCAGAATAGTAGAAAATACATGTAGATAGTAGTAAAACAAAAGCCCAGCTAATAATATCCATCAAGCTTTACTTAAGAAAATGGATAGCCAAATATAGGAAAGCAGAGCATCTCTGGCCTTTTCACGTTACCTTACAGATTTCAAACCAGTAGAAAAGATATTTTTTGTCCACATTGTTTTTTCTTCTTAATAGCAAATTGAAAAGGCCTAGATGGAAAAAAATAATTACTGCAAGACTTTCAAACTTCAGTTATCACCTTATGGGTTGACAGTTACAGATAACAGAAGGAAAATGACAGAATGTTTAAAATATACAGAAGAAGACTGATTTAAAAATCCAAATACTAAAAGAAAAGGGCAACTTAAACTCAAAATTCTCAAACAAGACCCTCTGTGTCAAATAATCTTAGCACACAAATTTGCATTCAAGCATTTTACAGCTTTTTTTTTCTTTTTTTTGGAACAGAAGTTAAAACACACCCAAAAGAGATTTGTTTTGGCCATACATTTATTATTTTTTCCAGCAAAGTGACTTTGCATGAGTAAATAAAAATAGGACCACAAACAAGATTGGTTTGGGTCTTGCTTTGGGTTATTTTGTTGTTGTTTTAGGGAAAGGGATACAGGCTAACCTAAATGATACCAAATGCAGATGCATTCCCTTGCTTATTACTAGCGCCCAATAGACCCACTGCTGAAGGTTGAGTATGAGTAAGAATATGAAGATGTTGCTGATGCATCAAAACTTCCTCTCCTAGATCCACTGCGTGAGCCTGAACGTGAGCCAGAGCGAGAGCCAGAACGCGAGCCGGGTGCTGAGGAGACATTGTAGGGGCTGGATATGCCCTTAGATGAAACAGAGGCTGCTTCCAAGAGCTTGAGCCCAGTGATATCCTCCACCATTGACCGATTCATTGCATCTTTGTAGGATATTTTCAGCTTGGTCTTGGGGCAGGTCAGAATTTTGGGATAGCTGCTAGTGTCCTGCAATTTCTGAGCAGCTCGACCATCAATCAATCCATTCCTAATGGCTTCTTCGGTGCTTATTCTTCCACGCACTTCTGGGTCCACAAGGCCTCCAGTGAGGTACTGGAACTCAAGGAACCGCTGCCCAGCCTCGTAAGGCAGCCACTTCTCTTTCACTGCCTCAGCTGCTGACATTCTCTTGCGTCCACCCTTTATGCCTTCAAATCCCAGGTAGGCCTTCTGGGCTGGTTTGAGCCGCGTGGCCATATCCTGATCGATGATGCCCTGGCTGACGGCTTCCTGAAGCGAAAGCCTCTGGCCTGTGGTAGGACATATTATACCCCCTGTGCAGGCCTGGGCTTCCAGCAAACGTTGCCCGGTGATGCTATCCACAATACCCCGCTGAATAGCTTCGGAAATGGAGATTTTCTCCAAGTTTTCTGTGTCAAATATGGCTGCAATAGGACTGCACTCCTCTGGGGTCTCTGAGAAAGAACCACTCCGTATCAGCGAGGAGGAACTCCTGACGCTCAGCACCGTGGGCGACCGAGTTACCGACTCATGCCGAAACACTTCATCGGTGCCATTGCGGCAGGAAATCATGTCTGCAAACTGTGTAAGACTGAGACTGCCAGAACGGTACTGGTCAAAAAACTTCCTCTCAACCAGACCTTTATCAATAGCATCTTGTATGTCATACTGGCTACCTGTTTTCCTGTCAACAAGAACTATTCTACTGCTGCCATCTGATCCTGTAATAGTTATTTCTTCCCATTCACATTCCTGTTCCGCTAGTTCTGTATAGGTATCATAATCTATGAGGCCTTTGCTGTATGCCTCCTGCACTGACATCTCCCTGTTTGTTTCCGGATCTACGATGACAACTCGGCGTTTCCTTAGGGTGTTCTTCTGTGAAGTGTGCACCACCTTCTTCTTTTCTCTCAGGGGTAGGAGACAGAGCCCTGTTGCTTCATCCTTTATGCATCTATCTTTCAGCTGCAAGTAGGTTAAGTTCTCCTCTGTATTGGGATCAAAAAACCCTTTGGTGTCATCACTTGGATCACTGAGAATTTGGTTGAGCTCCTCATTGAAGTAGCCACGCTTGTAGGCCGTCTCTACTGGCAAGCGGTAGCTTTCCTTAGGGTCAATGATTCCTCCGGTAGCAATTTGGGCCTCCAGCAAACGAATGCCATGGCCTCTCTCAATGAGCTCTTTATTCATTGCTTGAAACAGAGAAATGATGTTCCCAGTTTCTGGGTCTTTGTACCCAGTGACCGCTCTTTCAGCAGAGAGAAGCTTCTCTTTAAATTCAATTCCAACAAGTCCTCTTTTGTAAGCTTCTTCAACAGGCAACCTCGCATTGCTGACGGGATCCACTATGAACCCTGTGGCTGCCTGGGCTTCTAGGAGTTCAAGGGCTGTTCCTGGTCTAACCAAACCTATCTTCATTGCCTGGTAAATGCCAAGCTTCTCTTTAGTAGCTTCATTGTAGATACCGGCGATACAGCTGGAGCCCTGAAGGAAATCAATAATTCGCTCGCTCACTTCTTCCACCGTAATTGCACCTCTTTCCAGGTCATTCCTCGTTGATTCCTTAATAATTCCAGCTTCAAAGAGTGCATCAGCTGAGACAGGCTGCCTGATCCCTTGGAATGACATACTTCTCTTCTGCACTGGGAGGAGGAGTAAACCAGTGTGCGGCTCAATCCTGCATTTCTCTTTCAGCTGCATGTAGGTGACAGCCTTTTTGGTGGTGGGATCAATGAAGTTCTTTGTAGAACTTTGGCAGTTGCTCAGGATCCTGTACAGGTCTTTGTCAATCAACCCACGGGATAAAGCTATGTCCTTGGGAAGGAAAACACTGTTGACAGGATCAACAATCCCTCCTACAGCCAGCTGAGCTTCAAGTAAGCGAATCCCAGTTTCTCTGTCAACCAGGTTTTTCTTGATGGCTTCAGACACTGGCACAGTTTTTCCCGAGAAGGGGTCTTTGAATCCCGTTATAGCTTTTTCAGCTGTATAAATTTGTTCTCTGTCATCAAAGTCAATGAGATCTCTGGCAATAGCACTATCCACTGTTAATATCTCATTTCGGTGCGGATCTATCACACCTCCTGTTGCTGCCTGGGCTTCTAAAAGGAGGACTGCATTTTCTGGTGTAATAAGCTGATTCCGTTTGGCTTCAACGAATGAGTACTTCTGTCTGGGTGAGAGAGACACCCCTGCAATAGCACCTGCTCCTTTGAGATAGGGTTCAATGTCAGCAGCAACTTCTTCCACTGACCTCTGCCCCTTCAGCAGTTTATCCAGCGTAAGTTTGTCTATCAGCTGGCACTCGTACAGCTGCATTGCAGTAATCTTCTTCCGAAGCCCACTGAACAGCAGCTTGGAGGCATCAATACAAAAGTCTTCTTCAGTCTGCGTAGACCTGTGGGACCCATATGGGCGCTGCTTGAGTTTCTCAATCTCTCTCTGTAGCCTGAGACGCTCAGACTCCAACTCTGACTGGCTCTTGACAGCAGTCTCTTCCAGTCTGCACCTGTACCTCTCCTCAATCCTTTTAATCTCCATCTGCAGCCTTTCAATCTCACTTCTCAGGGCAGTCTTCTCCCTCTCACTCTTTTCCCTCTCACACTGAATCTTTCTAATGGATTCCTCTGTTCGGGAGTGTTGGCTCTTCCACTGATTGAGGTCATTCAGGATTTGCTGTTTCTCACTTTCCAAACGCTGCTTTAAACGACACTCCGATTCCAGGGTAACTTTCAGACGGTTCAGTTCCTCTTCTAATCTCTGCAGCCTTGCCTTGTCTTGCTCCAAAGCGCTCATTTTTATCAGCAAGGTTTCTCTCTCTTGCATAATGTGACTATATTGATTTTTGGATTCTTGAATCCTATTGGATGCCTAAAATTTAAAAGAAGAAATAAACCAAAAGAGAACAGTTAGAGTTATACTCTCCACTGAAAATGCAGTCACTCTCCACTTACTTTGCTCTTTAGCCTCTCATTTAACATAGGAAAATGACAGCGAGAGTCATCCTAGGGATTAGTTTCTTACCTAAGACAATGGACACATCTGTAATGTCCCTTCACTGAAATATCCTTAGTATCACAGAAATTGCATACTATGACCCGTAGCCTTTATTTGCTGATGATTTACTCACTTCTTGACAGCTTTTTAATACTTCTTATTGTACATCTGCATAGAACATTCAAGATTCATTAAAATCCAGTGTCTGGAGATGTATACTGCCATAGTCCTACTGATTTGGGCCAATTTATGCCAGTTAAGGACAGGTCACAAATGTGTAAAAAGTAAATACATAAATCATTCTTCTCCTTTTCTATTAGTTTCACATGATACTCCAAAAGATTTCACCTATGTTGCTTTAGGTTTTAATTCACCTCATGTCTCCATACACATTGCATATACATGAGCACACATTAACAAGTGTGCCATCCATATTAAATTGAATATGAGTTTATATATTTGCAATATATGCATATATATACATATTTATATGATATCAAATCATGTTAAACGTTAATGTTATTTTTTAATCAGCATTAAGATTTTAAAATCAAGGAAAGAAAAACTGATTAAAGAAAAGAATATCTGAGAATTGGAATGAAAAATAAAAAGTATTATACAGGGTAGAGGGAAAAGGAAATGTTTTCACAAATGATCGCTTGTATATACAGAAAAAGCTCTTCTGACAAGAAACTAGGCAAAAAATGACCAAAAAAAATATTTTTTTCTTTTTTTTCTGGGCTACTGCCTAAGATTCAAGTTGAGGAAATAAAGGCAGATAGTAAAATCTGCAAGTGACTTAGGATCATGAATCCCATCACATCAATTACATTTAGGCATTAAGTCTCCTATGTACAGCTGAAAATGTAACCTTTAATCCTTAGATGTAGCCGAGACTTGTTTACCCAGCTAAGCAGCACCTTGACAGCTTGTTGATTCTGAGTCTTTTAGCTGGTTTAGTTGATGATGCAACTCAGATCAGCTTCAAAGGACTACTGTAAGCCATCCTGGTGGGACAGCCCTGAGAAGCTCGCAGCCGGCAGGGCACAGCTGACGCACACTGGTACACCACATACTCTCCTTTCCCCCTAGGACGGTGTGGTGCAGACTGGTGCAGACCCTGGGGGCAAGGCTCAGTTGAATGACTTAGACAGGTTACGGCTCCCTAGCACAGCTCCCAGGGTGTAAGGAGACTTCCGAATGGCCAAAAGTCGCCCTATTGCTTAAAATGAACAAGGCGAGAGGTCATAAAAGGGCATTAGTCACAAGCATAGTGAACTTAAAATAACAAGGTGTGAATTAAGTTGATTCAAATGGACATTGCAATTAATTAATCTGAGAGACAGTAAAGTCGGGATCAAAATATGTGTGAATACCTCCAGAGCCTGCTTTTGGAATTTTTCAATTTCCTGTCTCAATTTTTCCCTTTCTTTCTGTAAATCATTAATCAACCCCTGAAGTTCCAGGGTTTGCTTGCTGCTCGTCTGGAGCTGATTCTTTAGTTCAGCAATAGTAGTATTTTTCTCATCAACTTCACTTCTGACCATTCTGAGATTATCATATTCCAATCTAGCATTTCGCAGCTCTTCCTCTAGTAACAAGTGTTCCTTGGTTAGGTTTTCGGTAAGAGACTGAAGCCTTTCAATTTCTATTTTGGACTCATTCAAGTTTTTGCTTTTCTCCTCAGAGGTTTTCTGTAAGTGCTCGTATCGCAGGTGAGCCTGTTTCAATTGCTCTTGTTCTTGGACCAACTGACGGCGTAAAGTCTCAATATCAGACGTGTATTTTCTTATCTCCTCCATGTATCTCTGCTTCTCTCTCACATGACCATCTAATACTTCTCTTTGGTGTCTAAGATCATCTTCATTTCTTTTCTTTACAATAGACACTTCCTCTATCTGCTGCGTAAGATTAGTGATTTTAACTGATTGCTCTCTCAGAGATCTCCTCGTGTTTTCTATTTCTTCTTCCAGTTTTTTCCTCCTGGATGTCTCCTCCATTAAACTTTTATTCTGCCTGCAAAGTTCCTCCTCCAGCTTATGTTTCTGGATCTGCAAGTCCTTTACAGTGCTTTGGAACTTTGCACTTTCTTGATCTTTTCCTTTTTTCTCCTGTGAAACTCTCTCATAGTCAATTTTCAGTCTGGCCAGTTCCTGCTCTTGGATCCTTAGCTTGTTGATTGTCTCAGTTGCACTGGTGTTTGCTTTCTGCAGGTCAAACTGAACTCTCTTTAACTGACTGTTCTCATCCTCTAGTTCTTTTCTTTGACTTGTTTCCACATCCAACAACTTTCTCAGCCTTTCGATCTCTTTGTTCCTTTCCTTAATGGTCTTAGAAGCATCATCAAGGGACTGTTTGTATCGCATGCTTTCATCTGAGTGTCTCTGAATAACTTGTTTTAGTTCAATCTCCAGCTGCTGTTTTTTCTGAGAAAGCTCAGAGCCAGCTGCCTTCTGCTGCTGAGCATTTTCCTCTACTTTGCGTAGATTATCTGTTGTCTGACTTATTGTGTTCTTCAGTCTCCTAATTTCCTCACATAAATTCCTATTTTCTCTCATGGCATTATCAAGCTGAGTTCTATAATTATTTGTTTCCTCTTCCTTTTGCATTGTGACCTGGTGAATTGTGGTCTTTGTGATATTAATCTCAGTTTCATATTTGTTCTTTAAACTAATAATCTCCTCATCATAACTGTTTCTTACCTTAGCCAATTCATTCTCAAGTTCCCACCGGCCTTTAGCCTCTTCCTGAAGCTGAATCTTTAGTCTTTCTAGCTCCTTAGTTTTATCCTGGATAGTTGAGGCAGCCTCTTCAAGAGCCTGCTTGTACCTCGAGTTGTCTTCACCACGAAGCTGAATGATCTGTTTTAGCTCCAGCTCCAACTGATGCTTTTGCTGCGACACCTCAGAACTGCAAGCCTTTTGCTGAAGGGCATCCTCCTCTGCCCTCCTCCGCTGGTCTGTTGTTTGCAGAATGGCATCATTGAGCCTCACAATCTCGTCCTTAAGGTCTCTGTTTTCTCTTGTCAGTCTGTCAACCTGGGCTCTGAGACCTTTTGCATCATCATCTTTCTGTGCAGCTATCTGCTGGATTGTGGTCTTCTTAATATTAATTTCAGTTTCATACTTGTTCTTTAAATTACTCATCTCCTCGCTAAACTGGTTTCTTACCTTAGCCAGCTCATTTTCATATTCCCTCTTCCGTGTGCCTTCGTCCTGAAGAAGAACTCTTAATCTTTCTATCTCGTACTCCTTCTCCTTGATGACCTTCTCAGACTCTAACTTTTGCCAGCCAAGGCTGTCTTTCTCGTTTTGTCTTGTTTTCTGTAGTTGATCATAGTCATTCTTCTGCTGCTCATATCTATCCTCCAGCAACTTCCTTTTTCTTTTCTCATCTTCAATCTCATAAGTCAGTCTGGTTATTCTATCATTTAAATCTTTTATTTGGGCATAGCATTTGTCCAGGTTTTGCTTAGCAGAATTTCCATCCATCTCAGCTTGTCTTTTCATTTCCTCCAGACTCATCAGCTTTGCTTTGAGCTGAGAAATGTCCAGCTGGTACTTTTGCAGATTTTGTTCCAGGAATTTATGTTTGTTGCTTGTCTCTGAATTTGAATCCCTGGCAAGCCTGAGTTCTTCTTCCAGGAGTTCAATTTTGGTGGCCTTCATCTGCAAAATGAAAACAGGAGAAAATGCATTCATGACAACTTTTTCAAATTTTTTACGTTCAATACAATACACATTCACAACACTAGCAACATGTAAGAAGCATGTCTAAGATTTTTTTCTCTGCCTCAATGGGAACTCTAATCAGTGACCTAATCAGTGTATACCTCAAAGGAGGGAGTGAGGAGGATGGACTCACCTCTTTTCAGTGGTGGCCACCAATAGCACTAGAGAAAATGGCCACAAACTGAAGCATCAAGTTCCACAGGAACTTAAGGAAAAAATTTCTTAACAATGAGAGTGACAGAGCACTGGAACGGGTTGCCAAGAGAGGTTGTGGAGTCTCCTTCTCCAGAGATTTTCAAAACCTGCTTGGATGCCACCCTGTGCCACATGCTCAGGGCGGCTGGACTAGATGATCTCTAAAGGTCCTTTCCAACCTTAAGTATTCTATGATTCTATCAAATTCTATAATCCTTATTTGTTCAGTCAGTTACTATTCTAAAATCAACAGGATGACTTTCAGAGGAAGGAGGTATTTGATGGGGGGAGGAGAGATGGACTACAGATGGTAAAATTTGATGTACCAGGAATTCAGCAATGAACTCTTATACATACATGCCCTGTATGTGATTTCTGAAAGGGACCTCTTTCTGTTTCCACTGAGCTGAATCAAATTAGGAATTGCTCCACTTGAAATAGTGGATACCAACATCACAGACATGTCCTGAAATGAGACATGACTTCTTGAGTATGAGAAGGAAGTATTCAGCACTCAGATCTAACTGTATGCTAACCAAGGTCAGGGTTCTGATGGGAGGAGATGGACCAGGGCTGCATACTTTTGCTTTTTGACTAAAGCTCTACACCCCATACATCACCTCAGAGATGACTGCAAAATAACATACTTTTGAGAGCAGATGTACAAAACTGCCTATATGCCTCCTTGATGGGACACTACTGAGTCTTCTGCTGGTTTAGTAAGCTCAGGATTTAATTTTGTGGACCATTCTGCATTGCACTAGAGCAGAAAGTTTTTGATCAGTGACACCCTGCTAGTCTGTGACAAAAATGGATGGTAAAGCAAATAGGAAAAGTAGATTACCTTCAAATCCTCCATGCTCTTCAACATTTCACTTAAGAATTTGTAATAATCTCCTGATCTTGTGAGAAGTTCTATGTAGCGAGACTGAGCCTCAGCAGCCTTAAAAAGAAAAAGGGAATTGTTATTAGCCTCTACTAAGGAGCTAGATACGAACACACTAATATGATTAATGAACACACTAATATGCTTATGTCTCAGCTCACTTAAAGGATTCCATTTCACCTGAGAAAACATCTCACTGGAAAAGTGAAGAGCAAATTCTCTTCTTAATAGCTTCACGTGATTTTCAAGAGATATATAAAGGGTTATATATAGGGATATATAAAGATTATAAATTCTCCCTTATAATAAATATACAACCTCTTTTTTTCAAGATTGTTTTCTTCCACAGCAGGTGTGGCGTTAAATCCAAGGGTTCATTCCCTTGTTCATCATGTTCTTCCTGTCTGATAGTCAGAAGCAACCTACGTTAAACTTTCGATAGTGGTTAATTCCCAAGTTAAAAATGACTAATCCATTTGGGGCATGCATTCTGATTTTTTACAATGTGTATGTAATGGATATTGAATAGGAATGAGGTAAATTCCTGAGGGTTATTCTGCACATGAAGTTACTATCTAAATGAGACCAAGCACAGTGATTCACAGCACAGTTACTATTCTGCACCAATTCATGCTTAGTACAAATTTACAAATAACAGTGCTAATTGACAGAATATAGCTGGGTATCACTTGCCATGTCTCATATAGATTAATAAATCTATTCAAAAGGACAAAGGGGAAGGAAAGAATGATACCTCTTGCAGAATCAGCACTGAAGGAGACTGAACGACACACTTCTTGATAGGTATGTTGAGCAAGGTTTCTAATCCTGAACTGTAGGAAGCAACCTGTAGTTCATAATCCTGTAAAACAGAAAAAAAAGACTCATTTAGCAGCTGTCAAGGATCCAAGGATCTCTATGGTATTTGGACTTCCAAAATGCAAATAAGGATGTTTCTTTTATTATAAAAAAGCTACCTATTTTTCCTGGCTTTTCTCTGGCCATCTATAAATGAGCCATAAATAGTGGCTCATCAGTCCGACTACCACTGCATGGGAAAAGAATGACAAAAGGAGAGAGAGAGAATTAATATTTTGCAGAATTAGGGAGATATGTGCTTGTTAGCTGGAGGCTACAGAGAGGTAGAAGGATTTGCACAAGCAATTAGTCCAGATACTATTATCAACAAAAATACTATTCAGAAATAACTTCATCCATATTTCTTTCGTGCTATATATGCCATGCCAAGCAGAGTGAAATCTTTTGTCACAGAGAATAAGATGGAACTGGAGGAGGATGGAGATAAAGGCTACACATAAATTCAAAAACCACAAAACCATGTCCTATTTTCTTGGATTTTATGACTCCTGCATGCCACTCCTCCTGCTCAACTGCACCAGTCTTGCTTCCGAGACCTAATCAGTCCTACCTCCTAAGCTACCAAGCTGTCCTCTATTCTCTTCCTTTTAACATGTGAAACGGAAAGAGTTGGTCTGTCTAAAAGAAGGCTTTCATTCTCTTAAAGAGAAGTTCTCGCTGCTATCTATTGTGTCATCTGGTGATCTTCAAATAGTAGGTTTACAAATTGCTTTCAATAGACGCTAGTGCTTTATTCCAACAATTTCTGCATGCACACAACACAGAGCAGACATTTCACCCAGCCGCACAGCAAAGGCAGCGGGATACAGCCCACCACAAAAAAAAAAGAAAAAACGTCCCACAAGAACACTGAAATCCAAGTACCTTAATCGCAGCTGAGCACTGATCCGCGTGCTTGAGAAGCTCTTCAACTTTGTCTCGCTTCCCACAGATTTCACTGTGCAAGTTCTGTCAAGAAAAAAGCGAACTGTGAAACATGGTTTCAGATTTGCCAGTATTTCCTCCTGCACATACTGTGTCCATTAGAAGGTGTCTGCTGAGTGAGACCATCGCAACCCCAGAGGCTGAGATCTGAAAGGGCCTGTAATCTGTGCAGTCTTTAAAAAAGGCACTCTGTCTGTGTATGAGATTTTTATGAGTAAGAATTGCCCAGAAACTGAACAACCACCAGAGCTGGGGCAGAACAGTTACTTGACTTTACCTTAGATTTGCTCTCTTATTTTTATTCTTGTGCTGCAATTTGCCATGTGACTTATATTATACAGTCCTTTCATGACTTCAAAGATGGTGTTTAAAAGCACCAGTCACAGAGTGAGAACCAAGCAGGGTCTGGCTCATCACTTGTACCAGTATATGAGGAAAATAATGAGGACAAAACTTCCTTTCTCTTGCCTCCTACACATGCAGTGTTTTTTTGTGTAGCTTGTGTATTTTATAATTCTAACCAGCACACTAATGCAGACTACACTGATATGGGTATTTTCTGAATAGTAAAGCAATTTAAAATCTAATTAATTGAGGACAACTGTCGGCTGCTATATACCTTCTGTTCATGCAGATATCTCATGATGGTGTTGCAGTCACCCAGTTTCATGGACTCAATGGAATCCTGCCTGCGCCTGGCATCACAGATCCATTTGCTCAAAGCCTGGTATAGATCTCTGTACGTTTTCAGCTGTTTGATTTGTCTTTCCAAATCCCAGGATCTAGAAAAATCAGGAATAAGCATAAGCATAAACAAGAAGAAAAAAGAAATCTTTAAAACCTTAATTACATGAAACACTACATTTTCTTGGGCACTCTTACACACTTCATCTGAAGTTTGTTCAGTCTATTTGCAGTTGCTATCTACAGTTAACTCTAATCTCTAGAGTGATCTATTACTTTTAGGCAGCTGGCTACATCATAGTGATGCTATAATGCTATAGTGATCTTTTAGATCAACTATTTGTAAATCTGTGTAGCAATAACAATAAGGAAAAAGCTATTATGAAATTAATACGAACCTGTTATCTATTTGTTTCTCAGCTCTCTGCCAGCGATCTATTAGTTGGGTAACTTTATCAGAAAACTTTCCAATGTCCATATCATACAGGGCATATGACTGGCAAGACTGTGCATGGATTTGATGCGTTTTCTGTAGTTCGTTTTCCAGGGCATTCAACAGTGACTTTTTCATGTTTAGGTCTGCTTTCATTTTCTGAAGGAAAATCAAATGATGTCATACATTTTATTCTTCAGATGGTATTGAAATTTTACCATCAACAGCATGAACAATATGTTAGGATATAACCATTTGCTTTCTATTTCAGTGAAGTATGTACGCTGATGTCAACTGGATTTAAATATACATGATGGATTTAAATATACATGAAGCGAGGCATATACTCCAGCAACAACACAGACTTAAGAATGTATTTAATGTCAGTCTTATTTCTAAGTAATCTGCCAAACTAAAGCTCTCTGCTCTCATATTCTGTGGCTGATATTTCAGTTTCTCAGACCTATACACATTAGTTAAAAAAAAAAAGACTAGAAAATGCCACTGAAGTCAAAAGTTTCCTCCAACAGCTGCAGGACAAAGTCTCAGGATTGTTATATTAAGTTTTTAATTTTATATAAAATATCATACTGACTACTTGTGAGGGGTTTTTTTGCAATTTTACAAGCATCTTCCACAGAGATGTTACTCTGCACACTCGTGTGTATTCACACAGGCATATACACACGTGCTGCAGGCTATGGAAAATGCATACAGGGCAGAGCGAGCTCTCCGTTGCATTCCTTGTCCTTTGATAACATGTTCAAATGCTTTTTGTCTTGCTCAAACTTACACCAGCTAAAGCAATTCCCAACAACTGAAACCACGGCTCCCACTTAACATGATAAAAAAGTAACCTGGTTGTTCTCCATATATGCCACCTGCACACCTCTTCCCTATTACATCTGAGAGGAGGAAAGAACAAAGGATGTCTATGTCACCAGAGACACTTAGTGCACAAAATGACCTGCTCAATGTCAGATAAAGAGTATCTCAGAAGAGGACATGCTATATAGGAAGAGCACACACAATAACATTATAATTTACTTGCCACAACCAGATGACATTACAAGTAATAATAGGGTTTTTTTTTCAGATGTTACCTTCAAATCTAGCTTTGTAAGTGATATAATAATTTTGCATTAACATTATAGAGAGCTTTCACCTTCTATTCCACTAGCTTTGCTGTAGGGGCAGTAAAATCAGGTATAGAAGAATAGAAAACCTGTACATTCCTTCTAATAATCTGTAAAGCAATTATACTTCTATGTTATAAAATACAACAGCATCAGTGCTTCAACTCCTGTGATTTTGCAAGGGTTCAGCCTAACTCAGTGTATCAGGAACAGTAGGTAGGAATTTTGGGACATGGCCTCTCACCTTCAGACAGGCCCGATAAGCCTCCACTTTGTCCAGATCCAAAGGCACAGTCTCCTCCTCAGACAGTCTGACTTCAAAAACTCTGATCACATCTTCTGTTTGCAGAATGACCTGGAGCAGACACCTCAGTGCATCCAAACTATAATAAATAACACAATAGAAGACAAATCCATTAAGAACTAAGACAGGAAGTGTGCTGCTTATAATCCATTGTGGATCATTAAAAAGAACTGGGAAGACAAAAGAAAATTCAGCTATTTCCATGGTTCTCACGTTTTTTTAAATCACTTCTCAGAAAAGAGAAAAAAAAACCCACACAGGCTATGTTTCTACCTACACAAGCATCATTTACAGGAAAGTAAATGTACTTTTATACCATTGATATTAAAAGGAAGATTTCTAGAGTAAGAAATGCAGAAGAAAGTGGATGAATTATTGCTATAATCTTGATTTTCTTACCTGTCTAAGTAGCCGGCAGATACACCGTTAATATTTTCCAGTTTTTGAAATAGAGCATTTATCTCTGACTGTAAGTACACATATTTTTCTGAGCCTCTGAAGTTAGGCAGCAAGTCCTTATGCTTATTGAGGGTTTCAGCCATTATTTGAGAGTCATTCTGCACACCCTAAGGAAAGAAAATGCCTGATTACACATTTCTGGTGTCTGAAAGATCATTCCACTGCATATACACTAATGGTCTCTCTATCCAAATAGTCTGCTATTATCTAACCAGCCTAATTGAGGTTGGAAGCAGTGCCTCAGCTTGCTTTCTTCAAGATAATGTTAGTAGTTAGTGGTTTCTTTAGTGCATAGTCTACAACAGTAACTCTTTTATCTGAGCAGCTCTCCCAGCTTAGGCATGTGAAACTAGCTCTGCAGAAAGCAGTCCACAGAGTGCCTCACTGTCAGCTGCTGCCTTCTCCACACAGGGGCAGTGCCAAGGTCCTTCTCTGAAGGCTTTTGCAGCCTCATTGCTCCATGGGAATTACTGAATCAAATGCTGAATCTGCTCTCTTTTCTTATTAGTTTTCTCTCTCCAGTGCCCTTAAAAGAGCACAAGCATCCATGCTGCATCCCAAACAGCATTTCAGTGGTGGGTGGTGAAGTGCGGTCTGTGTGGAAGGATGTTAACAGTGCTTTAATTTGGATGACACTTAACATGAGCTCACACCCTCTTGACATTAGATCTTATGCATTCCAAACCTGATAGAATTCTTCTAGTATCCAAGAGTCATCTTTTTGTATTTAGACTCCCAGAGGAGGAACTAAACTTCAATTAAAAGTATCACAGTTAGCTTCCAATTGAAAAATGCATTCTGATCAACCACATAAAGGAAAGAATAGGGTTTTCATAGCTGATCAGGAATACAACTGCAGTGTGTGCTGCCATACAGAGTCATGCTAAGTTTGAGAAGATGAAAGAAAAACATCCACATTACCTCTAAATCCTTTAATCTGACCGAAAAGTCATGCAAGGCCCCTTGGTCCACACCAAGAGGAGCTCTTTGAACCATCCGAATCTCACAAGCTTCAATCTGACGTCTAAGTTTCTGAAGCTCCATCAGTAACCAGGCCTCCTGCTTCTCATGTTCTCGGTTTCTGTCATTAACTATGACAGTGTTTGAGGAATTCAGAGGACAGGTCTCAGTTGGGACCACTGTAAAATATAATTTTTTTTACACGTTTACACTGTAAAAATTATAAGGTAACTACTGGCTAAACATCATCTATCAATCAATCAATCAAACAAACAAAAAACTCCTTCATCTAGAAAGCCAATGCAATGCCTAAAAGTCTTAAATACTGATTTGTGTTGTAGAAATGGTGAGAGATGTGTTCTTATCAGCTGTTTTAGGTCATTAAATCCCCCCTTCAAAAAAGACAGACTTGCTTCCTGAAATGCTGCAGTAAGATTTTGCTTCCTAATAACTGAAAAAATATCAAATTCCTCTACATTCCTCAGCAAGTTCAATAACTTCACAGGAGCATCCCTAAGAGTCACACAAATGGAAGGAAGAATAAAATGCCTGTGCACAGTCAAGTTTTATCTGCTATGTGCAAGTTACTATTCTTGGATATGTTTCTGAGGAGTATTTTCAGTACTCTCTGGTTTCTAGGAGGCTCAGTCCAATGCCAATGGATTTCAGTGAGATTTTTATTTTTCAGTTTTTCCTCGTTTTTCAGAAGGAAAGCTTAAACTCAGTAAAGATTTTTACATAAAAAAGCCACACATCCCCCAGAGAAATTCAAAAAGGACAATCAATACAAAAGGCAGGAATACAACAAACCTATCTGTGGTTGCCGTGGTTGATTGGGCAGTTGTATAATCAAGGTTTGGTAATGTTTCTGTGCATCAGTGAACTGAGTCTGGATCTTTCGTTTGTCTTCATCACCAAACATCTCTGAGCCCTGGCTGTTCCTGAGGAATTCTTGATAATGGATCTCCAGGTCAGTTATTATTTTTTGGTAATCCTCCTTACGCATTGTTTTCAGCTGAAATAAGGAAGAGAGTGTTCAGAAAGCAAGCAACTGGAGAAGTTAATGGCAAGTAAAACACTAGGGAACACACTAATACAGCTGCAGAAAATCAGAGGAAGCACTTCTTAGAACAAAGCTTTCAGGTTGCCTTTCAAAGAAGAGAGGTTGGGGGGAAGTGTCATGCAAACTAATCCACTTCTGTTGTAAAAATTTCACAACTTCTCTATCCATGCTCTTGTGTTGTAGGAACTACTATAGCAAGTATGCAGTAAATCTCCTCAGCTAATCTTCCAGTTAATCCATATTATGTTCAAATGGGACAGTATTTATCATCTCCTTCAATAAAATATTGTGCAATCCAGCAAAGGGAAGGGTGGTGGTTTTGGAGAACATATAGCTGAACTGGAGAGAGCAAGCACTGTTTGGGACAGCAGGATACCCCTGGTCTACAGTTAAGACTAGTTAGAGTCTTACCTTGGCAATAGTCATTGCTCTGATTTTCTCAATGTCGATCATGCAATAATGCCAAGATACCAGGCTCTTCATATTGATGTAAAGCTGGTTCCACAGAGCTAGAATTGCTTCATAGTACTGCTCAATCCTGAAATGGGGAAAAAAATTCTTAGTCAAAACCTACAAGTCTCTTACACGTAACCACTGCAAAACAGCCTAAGAAATATCCACTAGATGTGGAATGTGTTAAGACTTGTTTTTCACTAGAAAATGTAGAAAATGTCCTGCAAATGAGTTTATCTATAACTCTCAAATGAATCAATAGCATATCCAGAATTCTCAGCTTTCTCCAGTATTTTGGTTTTGAGAATAGGTGATACTACTAACAAAAGGAATTTTTTCCTACAGTGGTAAAGAGCAAACTCAAACTCTTCTCACAGGATATCCTAGAGTAATTTTAAGCATGTAATTCGAGCTAGAAAAAGACAACACAAACTCACACTTTCAAAATACTCAGGACGTGCTTATGGCACAAGGGCAAGAATTCCTGAGCTGGCTCCATAACAACCAGCTCACATCTACAAGCAAATTTAGTGCATCTGCACAATCACTGTTTTGAGTGAACTCTTCCAGCTACTCTCGGTGGTAAGTGTAATTTCACAAACCCAGGCAACTCACTTGGTAGCAAGATCCACTGCTAATGGATTGAGGGGAGGGATGATAAGGCTAACGGAGGGCACCAGCATATCGACTCCTCCAGGGCCAGTCACCAGCCATTTGCTGCGCTCATTGTTGTCCTTCAGGATGCATTCATCTCCTTTGCGTACTGTTTTCTGTGGGAAACACAGAACAAACATGTTTCCTTCAGTTAAGTAAAGGTGGGTTCTAAGAAAGATGGACAAAGAAGAAGCATCCGAGAGTGCTTCCTAGCTACTAGACTGTGGTGTGCAGCCTGGCTTCATGTTGGATCAAGGGACCAGTGCAGGCCCCTTTCCCCTGAATCTGGTTTCCTTGCAAAGGAAACCAAGGAAAACTAAATGGGAGCCACTGAGTGCTCTGAGCAGTTACTGGTTGAGTTGATCATCAGATCCTGGGGCCTGCTGTGACAAATGTCAAAAACTGAGTGTGGATATATGGCCAGAGTAAACTGCACAGTGACCTTCAGCAATAAGACACTGCAGAGGGATCTGGAGTTGTAAGGATTCTCAGTGTTGCATCCATATTTGCAGAGGGACAAGGGGAGCGTGCTGCAGAGCACGTGCAGCCACATCAGCCAGAATTTCTGACACCCTGACAGCACAGATGCCTTGGTGCATATGTACAACCCACTCGCATCAAGGGCAGAAATCTTCTCCTATCATTTATCCTGACAAGAGTCCCTCCCTGAATCATTCCAATGGAGTAAGTAAATAAATTGACATTACTAGTAAAAGGTCACAAGCTTTGCATTGACTGTAGACTTGACTGGACATACTTTGGCCTGAGTCAACATTAGTTTGTTTAGCCGTGACAACAATTGTCAAGCAGTCAAGCAATCATTGCCTGTTTTTTTTAATTACAGCTGCAATAATAACAAATAGTTATTCTGTGTGGGCTGAACTTCTGTGACTGTAAATTAAAATGCAGTAAACAGCATAGAGAAAGAGTGCAGAAAGCAGAAGTCCCAGGCTGTAAACACAAATCACAACGGTCAATGCACAAGTAAACCCAAGCTCACTCGGCACTGAGCTGGAAGAAGCCACCCCCACCATCATGCTTCCACCAGGAAAAAATTCAGTGTGCCAATGACACTTTGCACATTCTCCCACCTTCATTAGATGAAGCCTGAAGCACTGACCTTAGGCCCCAGACAGACCCTGAAAGGGTGAGCACAGCACCAAGACAGGGTAGGTGTTAGAAAGTGTCTATGTAACAATTTTAATCCTATTATCAATAAAGCTTTTTTGTATTAATTTGAACTATAACTATCTAAACTGGACTAGTAATAGCCATTTGCTGAATTTTGATTAAACTTACTTAACCAACCAGAACCTCTCTTGTTTTTTTCAGAATTGAGTAATGTCAGAGCTTTTTTGTTGAAGAAATACAAATGCTAAGGAAAAACAAAGAGCTTAAACCTGTCAGATCAACACCTTGTTTACCAAATCATTGGCCATGTTCTAAATAAGCCTTATATTCATTCTCAGCCAGAAAGTTATACACTACCAGATCCTGTTTGTAGTCACACAGAGCCTTGAGGATAATGGGTTTGTTGCTCCGGTAGTCTGGGTTGCGTGGTTTCAGCTGCACAATCTTCTTGGACTTGTTCACCAAACTCTGCACTTGCCTTTTGTATTCAAGAATTCTCTCCCGTTCATTCTGCAAAGATTAACTGTATGTTAAAACTTCATTCTAAAAAGAAACCACATCTAGTCCTCAAAGTTTAATTAAGAAAGGCACAGATCTGGAGATCTCTGCAAGCAGAATTTCCTTTGGCTCCTGTATGATGAGTCCTTGGACTATAACGTAAAACAGCCATTTAAGAAAAAAGAGCAAAAAAGACAGACTATGTATATTTGCAGCTCTAACAAAGTGTTGTTTTTCTTCCAGATCTATTATGTGCCTAAAGTAAGAGACACAAGAATAAGTGAAATCTGTTACAGTATATATTCCACAAAAGCTATTAATAATTACTCTTGCAACCTAGACTTCATCAATTGCCTTTTTATAACAACATTGACCATTTTTTTCTCAAGTAGATACCGTACAGAATTGGAAGACCTGACTCATAATAAGCAAACAGTTAACTCAGCTATGACAGTCAAGACCTTTCAAAGAGATAATTGTGATATAAAATGACATAATGGATAATTTGTTAAACAAACATATCCTTTCAGGAAAAATCTGTCCTTGCACCTATGAACTAATCAACTAATCTTTTTTTTTTCCTTTTTTCCTTTTTTTTTTTTTTTAAACTCATTAGCGTGTCAGAAACTTGTGAATTTGTCAGGCTTGTTTCAGACTGAAAAAGATATCAGCACAGGTCCCAAACAGTATTAACCAAAATAAAATGATAACAGCGACCCTTTTATAGGCTATCCTCAGAAATGGGTATTAATATAGTACTAAAGTTGGAAGTTCTGTACATCACTGGATATAATCATTACAGTTAAATGGGGTTTGCATTTGGTATCTGAAGAGTGTGTTGATTTCCATGGAAGCAAAACGTCATCTGTGAGCTGAGTCTAACTGTACCTCCAGTTCCTTGATCTGTTCCAGCAAGGTTTGCAGTGACATGCTCTTATCACAGATGAACTTCTTCCTGATTGAATCTTGTAAGTTCTTCAAGTAGCTTTCTGTGGCTTGGGCCTCTTCAAAAAACTGTAGAAAAAAAGTTGAGATTTCAACTGTACACTTCTCTCACAAACAAGTCTCACTAAAATCACTGGATTTCTTTCACGAGAAATCCCAGTTCACATCTGGAAGAATGGCGGCATTTATGAATATAATAAAATACTGTGCTATGTACAACTCTGCACAAATTTAGGAAGATTCTGGTACAGAAAAATCATTTATCTAGTGGCGGGATTCACCCTTTTAACAAAAGCAACAAGGAATATAACATTTAATACGAAATGTTAATCATACTCACAATCCGTAAACTAAATTCTAAAGCTCTTTTTTGAGCAAAACACATATCTACAACTCTGGAAATTCTTGAACACAGAAAACAGCAAATACATTTTTTTTGTTACTCAACATTACTAGCAAATGGATGTTTTTGAAATACGTGATTAAAAAATGTGTAAATGCTACCAGCATATGAAGTTTTTCAATTGAAGTAATAATTTATGAACAATTATTTGCCTAATACTTGCATAATTCAAAAGTGAGTGAGAATTTTCCACATCACTACTCACCTGAAAGTATGCTGCATTCTCTTTCAGATGAACATCAATGCATTTGGTGATCTGAAGAATCCAGCTCCACTGAGTTTGTAGTGTATCCATATAAGCCTAATAAAAAATACAAAATAAAGAATCATAATCATTGCCCTGGATCTCTCTCCCATGACTAGATTCAAGAACAATTATTTACGCCCCACATAAATGCAAATGAAAAATCTACTACAACAAATTCATACACATCAGAAAAATGCAACTCATGCATGTAATTCCACAACTGTTAAATATCTACCTGACTGAAGAGAGTTAAAAACCTGTTTGTTGGATGCAAAGAAATTTGTGCATAATTTTAATTTTGTTTCATCACCATAAAGCCTGAAGTGCATGAACAAAAGGGGATAACTAGGAAGGTAAAAAGCACAAACAGTAGTGCAAGTAAAATTTGAATTGCAAATTGTATGTTCTCCTTCTCTAGGAGACACTGTAAAGCATGATTGTTTATTATGACTACTTTTAAATTTAAACTTTTCACGTAGTCCTCGTGCATAGTTTTAGGAAAAATACACACGACTTCCTATTTAACTGAGGGAGCTTACAAGGATCTTTCCTTTAGGGCAGAAACTGACAGCAGAGAAAACTATGAATAGTGTTTTATATAACATGATACCAGATGAGTTGATAACTATACTGAAAACCAGAGACAAGTGATTCTTTTTCCAATTAACTTCTTTCAGTTTCAGAGTCTTTACATATACTTGGAACTATAATTACAGCATTATTTAGTAAAATGAGATTTTTCAACTTGATGCAGCCTTTGTAGTTGAAAGGTAAATGTATACCAAGCTGTGAAAGCAAAACCATTTTGGCTAAGCTACAGAAAAGCATTATAAATTTCAGCTGCAGAAAGTATTTGCACTTGGATTAAATATAAACCCTCACCAAAGGGTGTGGCTATCTTCAAAGTATGCCTGCCTAGAGAGCAGAAGAACAGGAACGGGATGCCCTCCTACCATTAATTCTGCTGTACTGAAGTCAACCCACAGCAGATACAGCCATCCAAACATATTTAGACAGTTCCATAAGCCTGTATACTAATTTTCCTATGCATCTATGATCAGTTTTGGTAGCAATAACAGACTTCCCTTGAGCCCTTAAAAAATCTACAGTACTAGTGGCCAGGTTTCTAGGAGAAGATCCTACAGTAAATATAAGAGTCTTATAACAAACAAATATAATTTATTTATTAGATCAGCCTACATAGCTTTCTGGCAGACAAGCCCTTTTCCAAGTCCAATGTGGCATTATGTTTACAGACATGCACTGAGAACTTTTCTCAGATAACAACTAAAAGGAGAAAATAAATCATATGAAATCTAACTCACCTCAATTTTGTCTGAAGCTGGGTGCTGGTTGAGCACCAGTTGGTCACTTTCTTGCTTTAGTTTGTTGAGTTCTTTTTCTTTAAGCTCCAACTCACTCATGCGTTTCTAAACAACAAAGCCCAACAGTAAACAACCCTCAAAGGTCTATCACATAGTATGGTTTAACTGAAACTTCACAGATAGTTAGGAATGTGTAAAATTATCCCTGCTAACATTCGGTGTTTATTTCAGCTTACTGAAGTTAAATATGAAGACAGCAGCAAAGGTCCAAACATTACAGCTCTGAGCTCTAGGTTTGCTACTTACAGAGCATCCAAAACATATCTCTTCCTGTCAGAGGATTGATGTAAGCAGATATGACTGCATCTTGCAACATCCAGAACAAAAAAAGAAAGAAAAACTCTCTCTGCAATGTTGTGAACTGTCATTGCTTTTTTAATTTGGCGATTGGCATTGACATGGGTTATATGAACATACAGGTTCAATTTGCCTGTGTACTTGCAGAAAACAGGAAGCAGCCATGTAAAATACCTGACAGTACTCTCAGTGTGTGGCTGGCAAGATGTCAGAGGAAGAGAGAGCAGCTCCCTCTGATACACCTTTACTTCCTGGTGACAGAGATCAGGGCCAGACAGATAAGGGGACCCTCCTCCCCCACCTAGTCCTAACAGGGAGAAATAAATTGCCTGATTCAAGTCCATTAGCATAATGTCCCAATATAAGGACTGTGTTAGCAAGCCATGCATGATTATTAATGAATTGTACTGAAAAGGTCAGTTTCTAAGCTTAAAATGAACCACGATAACCAGCTGAGAGAGAGCGAAATCTTTCAGTAGGTATCTAATCTTGATTTTTAAAGGTTGTCACACAGTACTTAGTACAAAAATGTTGATAAAAATCGGCAGAAATTTAGAGAGAGTGAAATTCCCATTCCATGATCAGCCTTCTGAGCTAGCCTAATCCTCTCTCATATGCTAAAAAGGAGGCCATGGAAAGGAGGGGGAGGTTGGGCTGTCTTACAGAGAAGGCCTCCTGTTTCCGGGCAATGTCAGTATTCCTGTCACTCCAGTCGTAGAGAAGCTCCTCTTCCTCACAGTCATTGATCCACATGATCTCTCTGCTAGTGGCTTGGATGAGGTTCTGGAACTGACGGAGCTGATCCATTCTCTCGAAGGAGTGTTTCTGCAAGGAATTCCAGAAATGAGGAGCAATAAACACTATAAAGTCCATGTATGGAGAGAGGGGGAAGTCAAAAGGAAAGCATATGAATTTTATTTAAACCAAGAGTAACAGTAAAAAA
Organism: Crypturellus tataupa; assembly: GCA_034781795.1. Lineage (NCBI taxonomy): Eukaryota > Metazoa > Chordata > Aves > Tinamiformes > Tinamidae > Crypturellus > Crypturellus tataupa. The sequence goes on along the minus strand of JAWLRI010000050.1, from coordinate 233,082 downwards.
CATACCACTATAAAACCTGGCAATGGACAATGGATAACATGCCTGGGTTTATGAAACAACAGGAACCTGAAGTCAGAAACTTCGGAAAGTTCATTTCTAACATAAACAACATAGACTAGGAAGCAAAACAAAGTGGGGAAAAATAGAAGAAATGCCTGACCATTCATCATTTAACCTGACTTTTATTGGCATATCCTTGATGTTGCAAGTAGCACCTTTTGAACAAAAGACTTTCCTTGTGATAAATTCTTCCCCGCTTCCTCACATCTAAAACACCTCCTGTTACTTGAAATGTGCCCAGGGATTGGCTTCTAAGGGTTAAGTCTGTTTACAGTTTGCCTAAGATTCTCGCTGCATTTCACACTAGACCGAATGTGAATGCACAGACCTACAAAGAATTTGGATATTATCCCAGTTTTGAGCGTGATTTCTTAAGCTTCATATATACCTTAACTTCACTGCTGAATTTACTCCCATGGATGAGGTAGAGTCCTACTTTTAATCCAATCTCCTTTCTCAGGTGCAAACTAGAACCTTAATTTGAGGACAAGTCAATTTTACAGCAGGTAATGACTTCATCTAAAATTCATGACTCAAGCTGAGTCTTATATTAACTACAAAACACTGCCAATTTATTGAGTGGAATTACTTAAATATTCAACTATCATTCTAGTAAAACCTGAAATATTCCTTGATTATGAGATTAGTGTTAGCAAAGCTAAAAAAGCATTCATCAGAGGGTATCAAATATAAAAACATCTTTTGCTCACCAACAGTCCTTCATATTCTTCCTCCAGCTGATGAACTGCAGCCTTCTCACGCTGAAACAGAGACAGTAAATATTTAGTGTATCTTTTAAAAGTTTCTGACTGCATGTATTTCCTCTACAGTGTTAGTACCACAATGTTAGTACTTCAGCTGATAATTTGAAAATGCCCGCAAGCAATACAATGAAATAGTTGGTCTGTGCTGTCAGAGGACCACTGTAAGTACAGAAACAAGGTTTGAACCAACTTATTTCCCCCAGTGATATTCAGTATCTAAGGAAGGCTGTACAACCCACTCTGTATCACAAATCAGCCCCTGAAACTGGATCTTTTTCAGTACTGAAACAGGAAACAACTAGTCCTACATCTATCCCGGGGGATTGTGAAGTAATATAATCTATGGTCTTAGTAAGAGACTGATTTTTATTCCTGCTTCTGTCACTGTAGACCTGCCCAACCTTGGAACGGGTATTGCACAGGGCTAGAATGGTACTTTTCCTACTTGACCAAACAAAAGGGATGTTCCCCCTTTCCACTCTTCAGCTTGGCTGAGAGATCAGAGCTCCAGAGCCAAGTCACATTTCTTCAGACTCAGCTCTTTTCTGTTAATTGCTTACGTGGGCACAAGGAGAATAGAAACAAAGTGAGATTTCTCTTCCCTATCTCTCCTTGTACAGTTAATAGCAAAAGGAGTTAACCACTACATTTTCAGTGGCTTCTTTATTCCAGTCACAAAACCAACACGCGATCAGAAGCTTCAGTGGAAAGCAAGCAAAACAATAAAAAAGTTTTGACTTTAGTCCAGAGTTTGGGCATTTCTTACAGAAATCTCCTCATTGCTCAAGGCTGTACTTAAGGACTCACTTTATCCTTTCACCTTGTTGTTTTTAAACACTTCGACAGTAAACAAGAATAATCAGTCATCTTTCTCATGAAAAATGTCACTGGATTTATTTGCCGACTTTTGTGCACAGCAATGAAATGTTATATTTCATTTTCATTTACATGTATTTTCATTTGAAGATTTTTGGGAAAGAAGGGGAATACAAAACAACCATAAGTATAACTTTTGAAAGCAGTTGTCATCACGACATCAGTTTTCTGAAGCAAAAAAATGAACTATTTACCATTTCTCATGGCAGAGGAACACTGGCAAGCCAAGGTTATGCATTTAAACTAAGCAACGTGTAAGGCAAGACAGTAAATATTACCAGATCTGTTTTGACTTTGTCCAGGTGCCAGCGATAGTCTCCAATGGCATTGTGAGTTCTCCGATGGTCACTGATTTGTTGCTCGATAGATGCTGCATCAAAACCCCATTTCACTAGCTCCATTTCAGCCTAAGAAAAAAAGAAAGTGTGTGTGTTTTCATCTGCAACAAGGCATTATTATCTAAACCAGAGCATCAAGGAACTGCACTGAAGAAACCACGACTGTGCAATAAATGGTGAAACTGAACAAGGTAAATTTCAGAACAGGAGTAAAAAAACTAGTAAATTGCCATCACTTAAACACTGCAAGACAGTCCTAAAATAGAAGAAACAAAGCAGGGAAAATATCTGAATAGCTTAAAATCAACTAGATAAGGTGTACTTAGTAGCATATTTTTAACTTTGTTTTCTTTGGGTCAAAATGTTTGTTCTTTTATGTTGTACAGCACAGTTACATTTATATCCCTGGTGACTCTGGAAAAAAAATTGATTCAGCCATACTATGTTATTCGTGCAATTCATGTGGAAATACCCAGAGTGAAACTCTGTATAGACTAGTACACTGCACTTCCATTTTAATTACACTCCCATAATTCCAGTGACCTCAGTTAAGTTCATTCCAAATGAAAACATTCCTTCAGAAAAAGAAATTATTACAGAGCATGTTGTTTGTCTGACATTTTGGTAACATTTAATGTGTGGATGCTGCAGAAAATCTCCAGGAACAGTCTTCGAAAAAAAAAGAATGCACCTGGATAATCACTAACTTGAAAACTATCTGATTAGAGTTGTTTCATCATCTCCAAATATTATAATTCACTGAATCCACTGAATTCACTACTCAATTGCTCAAATCCCAAATCATGTTTTATGCTGTAAAGATACAGCCACAATCAATCTCTGCATATATGCCTGTGTATGCACAAGCACAGCAGAAAGACAGATATCTTAATCTTGGGTTGGGACTGAATTTGATAATTACCAGCCTGGAGCCAGATCTTTATGACTCAACAGATATCAATAAAGCATGAATAACACTCAAGCAAAGGGGTTTAAAGGAAGAGTTGAAAAGGTTCCAAAAAGCAAAACCATTCTGCATTCAACCACCTAAGAGCTACAGGACTTTGACCTTTCTTATTATATTTATACACACTAAAGAGACTGTAGCAACAGGAACAACCTTGGATGACTGCCAATATAAGAACAAAGGCTGTCTGGATTTCAGTGCACCTTCCCTAGTCCTACAAGGGAAATTTGACCAACACTCCTACCACCTGATTGTGCTGTCAGCAAACCATCATGTCACAAAACTAAAACAAAGACACAAAACCACAGCTGCTGAGAATTTTCTCCCATATTTCATCACATTACACCAGGAAGCATTATCTTGTTCCCATATGAGCAGATAATGAGTTTGTACTGTCAAGAGAGAAGGCCAAGTAGAAAGTTCAAAACAATCTTTCCCTAAAATCTTCAAAAATCCAACAGGGAGCTATGTGCTCACTGGCCTCACCTCAGCTTTGCCTTAAGGACTGCAGAGGGGAAGGGAGAGCTTGAGCTTTTCCTTTCGTAAGAGCTCTGCGTGGGAACGCTGCTGTGAAGGGCTCATTTCCCACAATCAGAGAGAGGTGTCTGGGCAGGCTGTCACGCGGCATCTTTGGGAGATGCCACATGTTCGTGATCTCTCTGCACTGGGAAACGTGCCCAGTGCCCTGTCAAACATCACTCCTCAAAGCATGGTGGGTTTGACTCTCCCACAGGACGTGTAGAGCAATCATACCTGCTGCTGCTCTCTTGGTTCAACGCCTTATAAATTTACCACTCCGAGAGTGTATCTCCACTTTCCTTTCTTCCTTTAAGGACGTGCCACAGTGTGGGAGGGCCCGGAAGGACTAGACTCTGACTGGCACTCATGTAAAGTATGGGAGCTGCTGTGCAAAGCTGTCCCCTCATCTGATTTGCACAGCAGCCACTTGGTAAACATCACATGCAGATAACAACAGGATCACAAAGCAACAATCTAATAAAGCGAGATTAAAAATAATGTAATTTCAAATTACAGAAGTCTGCATATTTTATCTCTGACCACCTTGTTCCATACACCCTGATCACCACAAACATCAGGCTTCCATTTCAGCTGCACAAAACCAGACTACAGGCTTTTAACATGTGTTTTCTACCCTAGGCTACACCATCAACAGCTCTGCAAAGGCAAATTAGTTTTGCATTTGCAATAGATAGACATGAAAGTACTGAAGTTCATATTAAGGCACTCACTACTGTGAGTCTAGTCCCGTGATTATCAGCTCAGTCTTCTGGCTCCCACAGCGATAAATACAGATTAGACGAAGAACAACTACAAAATACTGAACAAAGTTTAAGTCTGTAAGGCTGGTCCTAACTGTGTAAAGAGTGAAAATAAATCCGAAACATGAAGAATAACTGTAGAAGGAAGGAAGGAAATATTGAGTATTATAATCTCTAACACAAACATGGTGATGTTAACAGAGCTGTGTCACATGTATTTTCACACATTTTCATCTGCAAAAGAAGATCTCAAATGATTTTAGCATTTTTATAGAAATTCACTACATGTAAAATGCTGCAAATCAAAGAAAAAAAAAAGAGAAGCTTGGAATAAGATATTAACATCAACATATATCTTTAATGTTCCACTGCCACCCAAAACATTACTGTATATGAGATGACATTCACGAGTAACATCTGCTCTCGGACAGATTTACCTTCTGCTGTCTCATCCAGTTCAAACATTCACTTGTGACACGTTTTGTGTACTCATCCCAGCCTGAGCCACTCTGAGAAGAGTAGCAACCACCACCTTTGGAGCTGGCCCTCCGGGCACGGGGAACGCTGATGGCTTTATACAGGGCACGCATTTGCTCCTGAAGTTGAAGTAGCCTGAAAGTGAAGGAACCAGTTAGCTTCTATGAGGAGAACACCTAGAATACACAGAAACTATGCAATTCTTATCTCCTACTGGACTACTTCTTGGTGGTCAAAAAGAAACACTGAAAGCTCAGGGCACAGAAAATGAAATTGGCTAAAACTTCATGGGAATACCCAAATATATGCAATTCTGTACGAAATATGTTAGCACAAAGCCGTTTTCCATGTTAGCATGCCCAGGCCAAACAGATTTAGTTCCACTTCGCTGATCTCTTTCACATCTTGCAACATCAGAGAATGTGAGCATTACAGTCACTGTAAATTTACTTGGCATGTTCCCTTCCCCAAATCATACTGGCCATACCTTTTCTGATACGCGTCACAGGGCTGGCCCATCTGCCTCATCTCTCTGATGAGTCCATCCAGGATATCCATTTGGTCATTTGCCTGAGCAAAACACTCTTCTAGATCTCTATTCCCTCTAATCTGGACACCATCCCCATACTTCAATTCCTAAAAGAAAGAAATGGAGATCAAATTAAATATTCTTTGCACAAGTTTTAGCTTAGTTATAGTAAAGATGTTATGAAGAGTAATTATTTTTAAGAAGTGTGCTAGTTTCCAACTATTAGGCAGCTGCTATTTTCTTTCACTGTCAGTTTTAAGTGGCAGTAGGCCAAATAAAAAAGGATTCACTCATTCTAAAGTCTTTATCATGACTAAAATATACAGGGAAATTATTAAAACATAATACAAACAAAATATTTCCATAAAGAATTATGGAACCTTGGCATCATTTTATTCCTAAAAAAAAAAAAAGTATATATATGCTCACAGCTGTTTTATTTCTCACTTGGTTGTAATTAGATCTGTAATTGTAGTCTAATTATAGATATGCCCAAATGTCTGGAAAAACTTCCATGTAAATGCTTCGACACTCTGGATGTTTCTGGATATTGCTCCAGATTTTTGCAAATTTTTCTGGGACTTGTAAGAGTTACAGACATTACCTTCCATTACAAAATACAGAGCGCACCCTTCTGTCTGGACCCACTTGTACGCCTAGCCACATCTGCCTCCCATCACATCTCCCGAAGTCTAGCCAAATGCTCTATGATCCCTCTCCGTGCAACGGACTCAAATGTTCCTGATGCTTGGAGGAGGAAAACAAGACTTTTTGATCTCAGCCCCCCACGTATAGCCACACTGAATCAAGCACAATCCAAGCATGATCTGCTTTTGCAAAGAAATTGTTGATGAGCCTCATTACTTTGTCCTTCAAAAATAAAACAAAAACACGCAATGCATGCTGTTGAACTATGCTTGAACAAAACATTACATTCTTTTAACTTCACTATAGTAATATTAATCCTTAACAAGAGGCAGTATTTACTCTGGCATTGAGTTTTATATAAACATGCTCACACGTGCTGCATCTCCACAGGAAAAAATTTGCTAACCACAGAGTTCATTCCTGAAGGACTTTTATGTCGGTAGAGGGTTCAAAAGTATAGATTAAATCATATCTACTTCAAGGACTGTGAATGGATTTTGGATCTCAACAGCCTCATTAGCAGGGTGCACTCACCAACTCTATCTTCCTTCAACTTCAGCAGCAACCAAAGACACTTCACATTTGCTAGGACCGAGTCTAGCATCACTGTTTAACATAGCCACCAACACAACATTTTCTTATTAGTGTAGCATTCAGTGAAGATGATCCTTACATATTTCGGATTAAACAGTCAAGGAGATTCTAACTAGATTTCACACACTTCCTTAGAATCACTTGGTGAAATAAACGTATTCAAGGGCTTTCCTATGCTGGTTCGGGTTCATTATAGCTCAGAAAATGATGCTGTTATTCTACAGGATGCACTAACAGAGTATAAGTGGCTATAACATTATTAACAACTGTATGCACTGACAACAGCCTAGATCTAAAACCGAAAAGATGCAGTGGAATGTGTTAGAAGCCTGGGAAAGACAGGGAGGAATCTAACTAAAAAGTCCTAATCAGATGCATTCTAAACAGTTCTACTGAGCACTGAGTGCTGACAGGAGAGGCTATTCCATTGCAAGCACAGCTCCCTGACACGGATAGCAAGAAGGGAAGAAAGCAGGAGAAGAACCAGACACCCCTGAGTACAGATAACAATGCAGCAGCATTCATGCTCTCTCTCTAATATTCATAATCACTTGGGATAAGCAGAACAAAAAGCACTCACAGGTTGCACTATGAGCTCAGCCCGCATCAGGCAATCCGAACAGTTTTGCAAAAGCTCTTGAATGGTGTTCTGACGTCTGGAAACTGTACAGGTACCATTTTGACTGTTGGGGGAGAAAAACACGATGAAGTAAGTACACAGCAATCACACATTTCAAAGAGAAATAAGAAACGCAAATTCTCAACAGCTAAGGAAAGTTACATGAAATAATAAAACTAGTTAGGCTTCAGAGAGACGAATATTCTTTATCTGGCACATTCTAGCATAATCCCTCTGTAAAGTTTTAATGCTGATTCCATAACAGCATAACCATTTTATAACTCTGTAACAGCAGACTTAAGGATGACTTTGCAACAGGATCAAGCAGAAGGCAGAAACTAACATGTGGAAAAGAAAAAGGGGTCCTTCCAAAGCAGATATTTGTAACTTATAACTGAGAAGACTTCTTAAGTACTACAGCAGGAATAAAATATTCAAGATCTTTCTAAAAGCCAACTTATTAGAAGGTAGCCTTTCCAATATGCTGTGTTACCCTACGTGTTACCACAAAAGTCATTAACTTTGAGTGTAAGAAGAAAGCAGGGATGGATTCCCTATGCAAGTGTAGTATAGTGCTCATTGAAGCACTATACAACTGTATGAAGGGTCTCATTACCAGAAGAAATATGTGAAGCTAGTGCAGTGTCTTAGAAAGGCATTTCACGAGGCATAAGCCATTACAAAAATAGATGTAGTGGTTGGAGTGGGAAGGCATGTTTCTTGACAAATAAATAAAAGGGGCAGTTTTGGGGCTCCAAGTAAAACCCTGGAATTGAGAATGCTGGTAGGGAAAAAAGTCAAGGTGGCAGGATCATTATGGCTGATTTACACAAAATCTGCTGTATCCATAGCACCAAAACGTTTCTTCGGCGTAAGCCCATCCTGGGATTCAGTCACCAAAACGTGCCACTGCTAGCTGAACGTGGGCGAGGTGCTTCAAGCTACCAATCATTCCTAGCTGACGGGATCAGAGCTTCCAAGCAAGCTCAGACAGCTCCTAAACCAATGCACTTGCCAGTGAAACTAAAACAAGCCACTGCTAAGAGATGGTAAGAAACTAAGAGGCTTCCAAGGCTCGCCTCGTTTTCTACCTGCTATGCTTGCAGTAAGTAACCTTTTCCAATACAAATCACTGAAAGATCAAATCTTCAATATATAGTCAAAAAGACTAACCATGTAAACCTGTTTAATCCAACAAAATCAGCAAGTCCTTTGAATTCAGTGGAAGTCTTTCCACCAAGTTTAACAGGCTCCAACAAGATTTAGTATCAAGAATTTTGGCAGTGCAGAAGACTGTCTCTTATGTAGCACAAGTTAAGTTTGTGCCTCAGTACTACGCAGTTTTCCTATCAGCATCTTGAGCAAGCGTGAAGCGTTTTAGAAACTTTTTCAGCTTTCTCGTATTAATGCCAGGGAATAAACCCTCAAAGACACAGAGACACCCGGCGGATGCTCACCGGGTGGTTTAAAACAAGCTGTCCACAAACTACTCCTGACTTGCGCTGTGATGCTCCAGCTGCAAAAAGGTTGTGCCCTACTGTGCTATGCACCCCGGTACATCCTGGAAGCAGCTGAAAGAAAACAACTGTGAAAAATAAAATACGGGTCGGATTTAAGCCAAGCTTCTCATCAGCTTCCTTTCAAAAAACATTCCTTCTCATTAGGCATAGATGTTGTGTTTGCACTTAGAACCATCTGACTCCATCTAAAATTTACATTAATTACACCCACAATTATTACCATTAGCAAAACATAACAGAGAAATTAAAAAAAAATCCCAGTAACTTTCTCTTACTAGAACATGAGGAGCATAGTTTTTCTTCAGTCTCTTTTTTAATCATCTCCTGACAGCTTTAACTGTCTAATGTCCATAAAAGCCAAAGAGCTACAGATAAGAATCAGATTTCTATGGTAATACATCAGCAGGTCTACACTGGCTTCAGGGGAACATAAAATCTGAGCACTTTGTTTTCACGGAGAAGAAGTCTAAACAGTGGCTGTCACAGATTGCACATTAAGAAACTGAGAAGAAATTAATTGTTTTCAAATAAATCAACCTACTAAACCAACTTATAAGACAGAAAAAGTAGAATTCTAAGTATTCTGTGTTCAGCCCAATTGTATTCGAATACCACATGCAGCATTACTGTTCAAACTATGGAATTCAGACAACTGAAGACTCTTTAATATGCACAAAAATACATTCCATTAGCAGGAACAAAAAGGAGTAGAGAGCTCCCAAAGAGCACTCTGCATTAGATTTTCAAATAAAATTCTAGAAGCTACCTGTTTGTAGGACATGTTAGTCAATATAAAAATAATGAGGTGTATAATGGGTGAAAAGGTAATGGCCCGTTAAATGCAGCAGGTGACCGTGAGAGACCTAAAGACTTTCATCTCATCTGCCCACTAGAATCGGTGCTACTCTGCGTTACTGGGTATGCCTAGAGAAAGCAGCTGGCAGTACAGGAGCTCTGTGCAATGGCACAGCTCCACTACGGCAAGGCGATTTGACACCTGAGGAGGATTTGGGTGCATAAAAATACTCAAGAAGATAAACCAATCTCCTAGTTTAAAGATAAATACTTGCAGCAAGATGATACCTGAACATATTTTGGTTGGCATGTAATTTGGCACTAGCACAATCTGACATGAACGCAACTTAGTGTTTTCCATCCATGTGACAGGAAAACACCTCATAAGCAGTTTCAAAAGCTTTCAACTTTGGCATAATGTTCCTCTTAACTGAAGCTTTAATGTGAATGAGTAGATCAAAGCAGAAAGGCCAATGCACAGTAAGCAGACATCCCGCCTTGAGGCAGAAGGAAACAGCCGAAGGAAAATCATATACAATGTGTTGTCATAGAGAAAAATACACTGGACCAAATAAACTTAACGTGTGATCATGGTAGGTGGCATCATAATATGTAGGCAAGAAGGAACCTGGATTTTCAAAGGATAACCACGTAACATGGATGCTATTAAGAGAAATTACATCCCTCGGGGAGACGTGGGATCCCAATAACCCTCATCTGGCTAACTGGATTACCATGGAAGGTGTTTTGTCAGGGTGTCTCTTGCTTCATTTGATTTTGTTTATATAAAAGAGTAAAGTGCAAGTAATGTTTGGTCACTGTAATTAATAACTACTGCTCTTATGGTGACATTTTTATTTTCATTTTTAATTTAATTTAATTTTTAATTGTGGCAGTATCTAAAGTTCAACTGGTGAACACAATCCTGCTGCACCAGAGACTGCAGATACACACAGTGAATCTGTGGACAGGTTTTTCGCTTGTTTTAGAGTATCCCTGTAAATATAGCTGGCATATCCAAGCATCCCAGCTATTTGAGCAGAAAGGGAAAGAACTGGAGCTGGGGCCTTTTGTCAGGCCTTACAAAACACAGATGCATGGACTCAACTAATAAATATACATATTCACAAGGACCTGAATAACTGCTGTACTGCTTTGGTTTTGTAAAGCCTAAGAAACAACACAAATGACTGAAGAAGCCTGGATTGCTTCAGAACTTAATTACCTACAAACTCAAGATTTCAGACAGCAACTTTTATTTTGAGGGTAAATCATGAATTTCAAAGAGACACTGTTAAAATAACTTTATTTAATATCCGTTAACTGTTCAAGGAACAAAGGAAAAGAAACGGGGCTAGTGTCTTTGTCTTAGAATTATTAGAACACATCAAAAGACAGCAGAATGAATTTGGATTTGCTTGCTCCATGTAGGACAGAACACCTTGCTACACTGAGTTCCTGTTCTCACAAAGAAATAAGGGGAGAGCTGCTGCAACCAGGCCTTGTGTGGAATGGGTATTTTAGACACCATTTTCCTACTGCAATACAACAACTCAGTTAAACTCAGTCAGGATTTTATTGGTAAACTCTCAATTTCTGGACTAGTCTTGCACTTAACTGGTAAGCAGTATCAGTGATCCATAGCTCTACAGAAAAATAAGAACTAACTATTCCTGCCTTCTGCAAACGGGGCCGAGAAAAGCTCTCAAGGCCAGGCTATGAGTCATGAGAACTGAGATAAATATTACAAACACAGTTGGTGCCTCCTTCCCCACAACTCACCATGGGTGACTGCTGCTGCCACCGACGTATTCAAGCAGTTAAGAAGCTTTTTCGATCTGCCTTTTCATTTGCCTCGTGCTGCTAAAGTCAAGCAATGTGCAGGGAGGCTGCCCTAGCCCTGCGTCTGTTACTGCAGCAGCATCGGGAGGCCGCTGTATCACCCGCGGGGCTACTAGTGTTCACAAAGGCAGGGAATGGGGGACATGCAGAATAGGTCCGGCAGCTGCGCGGAGCCTTCCGACAGCTCCATGCTTCCTTGAAACTTTTAAAAGCACCAGAGGGATCCCCTTGGCCCAAAGATCTCATTTGAGAGTATACAGGCAAAAGAAGAATAATCTTTGTTGAGTATTTCTGGGTGCTCCACAAAATGCTTTTGAAAATTAAATGTATTTTTTTTTCATTTAAGAATTAAAGCAAGCTTTTTGCAAAAAGTCTTTTTTGCAGGCTCAAAGTATCCAGCAACTCCCATACCCGACAGCAAGGTTGAAGCTGAGTAAAACAAAACTCTTTTTTTTTTTTTTTTTCTCTTCACCCACACAAACTTGTTTGAACAAGACAGGGATTCATCAAGGGATTACCTGGTATGCTCGGGCTAAAGAAGTTAAAAGAAAAACCTGAACTGGATTCTAAATTCCCAGCACAAAGACTGTCACTGACAGACATCACCAGTGTTACTAACTTCCACTGCCTGCTAGTTTTCTGTCTCCATCTGCAAATGCACATTTACACTCAAATCCAGTATAAGAAAATGGTTTTAACATGTATGTATATGGGTTGATTACAACAAATACAGATTCTTTGGAGAGAAATGGATACAAGATGGTCAATTACAATATTCCTAAGAATGTAAACAGAAATTACTATAAAATAGCTTCTTTTTCCTCAAAGAAGGTGAATGCAACTGTTAGAAAAAAAAAAAACAAGAACATCATTATACATATTATTGTATTAATTAATATTAATTTGGGTCCAGTTCAGCCTCCTGTCTTCTGAGGACATGACCAGGACATGATGACAGTACACCTCAAAAGATCCCTGTATCTTGCACAGCTGGGCTCTTCATGACATTAGAAACATGTAAAAAAGAAAAAAAAAAAGATCACTGATGAAATCTGAAAACTACTGAGGCCAATTACCTTCTGTGGAACTAGGATTTCACAAGGAATCCAGCCACACCTTTTCCAAGAAAATTCTCACACTCCTGAGCAGGACATTTTCATCAGTGAGGTTTATAATATTAATCATCAGAAACACTGACACCATTTTTAAAGGCAGTCTTTGGTAATTATAATAGGCTGAACAAGTGTTTACATAGTCAGCACTCTCTCTCCAATTTCCAAGTCTGAAAGAGGAAGAAACTGAATGCAGAGTCCATCCTGGAAGGAAGATCAAGGAAATACACCTCCTCTCAAGAAGACTTGCTTGAAATCCGGCAAAAACCTTCACTTTAAAGAGGTTTTTATTCTCTTACAGATGAATAGCTTGAAATGGAAGTGGCATTACAGATACACCCTTAAAAAGGTGAGTTAGGAAAGGTGCAATTTGGTTTTCTTCCTATGTTGCTGCAGCGTTATCCGTTGTGAAGACTTTGATGATTCAAGTACAATACGTGCTCTGCTAGTATGGTAGGTATTTGGCAATTCGCATATATTCTTTACTCTGTCTTCTGGTATTTTTACTACTCACTAAGGTACTTCTTATGCCCAGTGACAGAGAATTTTTTGCAAAAAAAAAAAAAAAAAAAAAAGAAAATTTTGAAAAAGTTTTAAAAATATAGAATTTTAAAATTCCTTATTTTATGTGTTTCTTCTTACACAGTGTATCTACGCTTTATCTCTCCATAGCAAAGACATAATAAATATTTGACTGATGAATCAGCAGTTCTGGAGCATGTGAGTCACTGTCAGGCTGTGTATCTGTACCTAGGACCAAGCTTGTTCCGAGTTCCCAAGCCAGAAGAAACTGGGAATGTTGTAAAAGCACCTTGCGCTTGGAGCCCTAAGGGTAGGGAGCGTCTTACATTGCTCTGTGAGTAATGCAGTGCTCAGCACAGACTTGTTTGGCAGAATACACCCCAAAGTTACAAGGCTAGACCCTAAGTCGAATCCTACTGCATTTGAAACTACACTAGAGTAGTTTTTGCTATTTTTTAAAAAATAAGTATCAGTTTTGTGGGTTCAGTAACTTGCCACTTAGAGTTTGGCACACAAACTATCAGGCTAAATGCAACTATTACACACAGGTTATGGCCCTGATCCTGCAAACACAACATGCACAGGATACTCTTCTGCACAGGGCTTTCTTCTGCACACACAGCACATGTGCAAAACTGGGGACAAGCAATTTTTTGTACAAGGTTGTCTGCCTCTTGATTAAGTCTGTACTTTTGCTACACCATTACTGAAAGATAAAGAGAGAAGCAGACAAACTATGGAGTGGCTTAAAATATATAGCAAAAGCCAAAGAGTGTTAAATTAAGGGAAGGTATTTCTCCTCTAGCGTAACTCAGGCATAACAGGTAAGTTACTCCAGTGAAGTCAATGTAGTTGAACCAGATTAAAGTTTGTGAAACAGAAAATGCTCAGAAAGTAGCACGTCTTGCCATTACTTTTTCATGTCTCTCTCAGTCATTAAAGGCACTTGCAGTGGAGCACCATGACTGAGACAGGCCTTCCAAAATGCTGCATTTTGGTATCCCAGGATGTATGATCTCTCCTGGTAAAGCAGTGTATTGCTCCAACTGCACAGCAATAAATAGGTATTCTCATAACAGTACATACAGAGGTTACAGCAGAATTTAATTGTAACTAACATACCTCTGCACACACCAAACCAAAAGGCAAACGAAGAACTAAAACTAAGGGCTGCACAGAGTAATAAACAGAATATAGGCAGAATGTGAACTTGTCTTCCATTGCATGGTCCTCTTAATAGCAGGTCCAAAACAGAGCTCTAGGTCTTTGCTAGCGTAACAGCCACTTGTGCATATGCTGAATAAAGCTTGTATGTTGCCATCCGCTTATTGTGTATGTTTTAATCCTCGCGTCCTGATGTCCTAACACCAAGGCTAGGGTTAAACACTAAACCATCACAGCCCTTCTGAATGAACCCCTAAATCCGCGGCCTCAGTAGTCACACCGGTAGCTATAACAGTGCCATTCCTCATGCGCTAAGAGTAGTAATCAACAGCAGGGTTTAGTATGGTGGCTTATCAGTACACGGAGCTGCTTTCTTCACTCATCATAGCCGGCACCTACTTTTTGTTCCTGTGAACCCCAGGACAAGGGGATTGATGGAAAAGCCTTGGTCACCGCTGTGCCTATTTTTCCACAAACCGAAAAAAACGCGAGGGCACACAGAAAGGTGGATTCACACTAGCCTACAGTTTGGGTTTCACGGGCACAGCTATGCCACTGCTGCTGACAGCAGCGGGACCCGAGACTGGATATACCGCGGGCCGAGGGAGGCATTTGCATCAGCAGAGTTTGTTTTGCATCACCAGGTAAGAGGAAAGCGTGCCACCACCGACTGGCTGCATCAGTAAAAGAAAAAATAATAATAATTAAAGCTGCTCTTTACTTGCACGTAAAAGGTTTTCAAAAATTAGTGGTTTTAGAGAAAAAAAAAAAGGAAAAGGAAAAAAAAAAAGGGACAAACTGAGGCCAGGTAGCACCGCGCGCCACCCGCCGCCCCGCGGCGGCGCCATCTCGCGCCGCCCCGCCCCGCGGGGGCGCCATTTCGTGCCGCCCCGCAC
>JAWLRI010000050.1:198797-217393 GCA_034781795.1 Crypturellus tataupa | reverse complement strand
GAAGCGCCCTTGGCACCGCTGCTGCCAGCGGGCCCGGGTCCCCGCTGCCGCCACGGCGCCGTCCTGCAGCCCCGGGCTCCAGGCCTGCCCCGGGCTCCAGGCCCGCGCTGCCTTTCCAGCATGCCCGGCTGCCGACCGGGGTTGTCGCCTGCCACAAATTCCTTGCATGAGGAGGGTACTTGGCGGCACTCACTCAGCTCTGCCAGGTCTCCGGCAGTCTTGTCAGGACAAGGGTGGGTAGGCTGTGCTTCTACCCTGTGCAGCTCACACAGGATGGGCTCCTGTGGATCCACCAGGACATTCAGGCCCAGAGAGGGCAGTGGCAGTTCAATCGACACAGTTGGATCAAGGCCGAGGCCAGTTGGCCGTGGACATCCGTCTTGCCTCCACTCTGAAATCTAGCAGGGCTGCATTGCTGGTCAGGAAAGCAACACATTTGTTCCTTCCACTTTGCCCAAGCCGTGTCGTAGAGACAAAGTGATTTTAACAAGTTGGTGCATTCACAGGGTGCCAACAAAGCTGACAGTTTGCCATAGACACCCAGCAGTTCCTTCATTGTTATCCATTGATCCTGCATAAGTGTCATGGATCAGTTGGGATCCATTTCACAGCTAGGCTCAATTACGCTTCTCCAAGTGACTCGTCTGGCCACTTGTCCATGATCTCAGAAAAGAGAGAAAAGATGAGAAGACTCAAAGATCCTTTTTTTAAACTAATCCCACAGTATTCATCTCAAAGTGCAGTGCAACCCATCAGTCATGCTCTGTGACAGTGCATGTGTCATAGGCTCTTTAAATATGCTGGAGATCGCTAGCAGCTCAACCATCTGTAAATTGTTTGGCCCATTTTTGCCTTTCTGCAGTGATCATTTTCTTGGTGTTTAAGATCTGAGAGAAATGCCAAAGAACAATAAATAAACACACCAAAAGACAAGACTTGCAGTAGTATTCAAGAGAAAACTGAATAAGAAAAATTTTCAATGCCACTGAAAGTGCTGGAGTACCATGAGATAAATTACCTGAGAACCTGATCTGCTGCTGAAAATGGCCATAGGAACAGCGTAGTAGAGGTCTAGGAGCTGTCACAATCAAACATGGAGTTCCTTGATCCCAAAGGCATCCCAAAGGCACAACCTGGAGCCATATAGAGGAGGCAGAATGTAACAACTTGGCAGTTATTTATGAAGTCATACAGTGACATATATTGTAATATATTTTCTATATTGTGTTTATCATGCATCATATGTACATATATATGTGTACGTATATATGTATACATGTGAATTTGGGGTACTTTTTCAATAAAGTTTTTATCTGCACAATTTAATGTAATTTATATATATATATATTATATAAAATATATAAGTTGTTAGGGAGCAGAATAGAGAAGCAGCGAGGATGAGTAAGAACAGCAAATACATACTCCTAATGCTAGAGGGGAGGAAGTAAAAGGTAGGAAACAAGCACAGATGTGGAGTACAAGATGCAGAATGAGGGGAACTTGGAACTTTATGCCTTGATATGCTGGTCTAAAATTTTTGAAACTTACGTAGGTGATTTTGTTTTTGCTATTAGTGTACCTAAAGGTCTTGTTTTACAAAAGGTGAATATGCCTCAAGGCTTGCACTTGTATTTAGATGTGCAAACTTGAAGCTTTTGGGTTTTTTTTTTCTGCACTTTAAGAACACTTTGAGAGCTGTCTATTCATGACTGTACATATTTTGAAATTGGAGAGTATCACACTGATTTGGGGTCTTGCTGAGTTTTGGAACCAACTCCAATCAGCCCTACCTTTCAGCTCTGACTAGTGTGCCAGCCCAGTGAGACACTCCACTGCTTGTAATGGAGATTGAATGCTTGTGATACACCCAGAGGCCTAAGTGAGTCACTCTTACCTGAACGTGTAGAAAATGTGCTTAAACAGCAAATAGGCTAGATTCTGCTGGTTGCATTTGCACCATTAGCTCCACTGAAATGAAGAGGCAAGGATAAGACTAAATTGCTGCTGAAAATAGTGCAGTGCACCTCTCTGAGCTATTTTCATACATAAACAAATGATTCAAACAAATACAAATGTTTTTATTTGCTGAAGCAAAATAAATGAGTACTACTCTTGAGTGGAATCAGCTATCTTGTAGCAAAATTAAGTCACATGGGAAAATATCAATATCATTACTGGAAAATACTATTTAAGCCTTGTTCCACTACATTTGGAAAGACCCAGTCCTAAAGTACTTACTTAAGGTTGTAAGGTTTTTGAGCTCTCTTTTGACTTCCCAAGGGTTTCTGAGAGCAAGCATCTCTACATACACCTCAGTATCTCTCTTTTTTTTTTTTTTTTTTTTTCCTAAGAATATGCCATGCAGAAGAGAATAAAATGCTGTAGTTTGGAATTTCTTACTCCCTTAGGCTGAAGGTGGGGCTCTGCCTTATAAGACATGGAGCTGTAAATACTATCTGGATCTTAGGAGACCCTCTTTAAGCAAGATGCAGTCTAAAGGTGTAACAGATCCCCGTCTAAGCCAACTCAGAACCAAAGTCCCTTCTACTACCCTTTACCCAAATTCACTTCCTTAGGAATTGCATTTATCAAGGGGGTACTAGCAGAAAGTAATTCCAGGGACCCAAATGGGATATGGTTGTGCCTAGATTCGCATTTAGAGAAAAGATGGGAACTCCTTTATATTTCAGCTAGATAAAATCTCTAGGTTTTGTTAACAATTGCTTCCCACCCCAAATGGCCTATCTAAAAGCTCGCTAGAGGGTCTTTTTTATTCATGGAGAACTACCTTGCATGTAGCAAACTCAGCTAACAATCTGAGTTTGTCCCTCCCTATATCAGGTAGACATCTGTATTTTATCTTATAAACCGAATTTCCAGGGCAGCAGCTTGTTAATTAACTGCAGCTTCCATCCTCTCCTTCATATCCCATCTTCTGAGCCTAATTCTTGACATTCTCTCTTTACTATCCTCCTTGTATGGAGAAGAAGAAAATAAATTTGAAGTTGAACAAGTCAACGAGCAAATATTTTTGAAAGCGCATTGGAAGCACAAATCTGAACGTGATTTGGTGATTGATTTTCATTGTTGTTGCTTAGGAAAAATCAGGTCATGAATTGCAAACAAAGAGATTGAGTCATCATGGTAAAACAGAATGTGACTTCTGTGTATTGAACTCCCACAGTTTTGGCTAGTAAGGACAGGTTCGAACGTGCAAACCAGGAATCTGGCTATGTATCTTTCTACCATGACTGGTGTGTGCAATGGCAGCCTGAGAAATAAGAGCTGAGGTTGAATGGCTGCATCCATGAAGTCCATGTTTCTTAGGAAGTAAAAGTCAGTCCTTGGAATTTCCACTTCCTCATTGCACTCAGACTGAAACATAAATAAATAAATAAATCATGATTAACACTTGCTTATTCTTGAAAATTTGTTCGTCTGGAGTCTGAGCATTGCTCTTAATGGGAGAAAAGCTTGCTAGATGGTACCAATAGCAACAGTGACTGCAGAGAAGGTCTGAAATGTCATAACAAATATAGATAAAAAATCTAGAGGGCTCAGACAATTCACTCATGGAGTAGCTCTGTCATGGTGAAGTTATATCTTAAGTACTCTCAACTGTTATTTAATTATGGGCAAATTTGCAATGTCCTGCAGCACGAACCATTTTAATATGTAAATATGCCTTCTCAATGAGTGGAGGGGTTGGAGGGGCAGGCAAGGATGGACATGGTGCCTTCAGTGTGAGCCTGTGACTAAGCAAATCCTGCAATTCCTGCTAGGAGTTGTCAATCTGGATCCCTGATAATCATTTTGTGTTCATTTTAGACATCAGAATATCATGGTACCAGTTTCTGTTTGAGTGAAAAAAAGTCTTTACATTTAAGCAGAAAATGCATCCTAGAACTGCACAAAGGCAACTCAAAAGCAAAAGGTGTGGTGAAGGATGTCTTACTGTTGTCAAACCTGACTGACTACTCAGACAAAAATGTCAGAAAGGCTCCCTCTTTCGCTTCAGGTGGAGGAGAGCGGCATATGACATCCCTTTCCTACCATGTCCCTGCCACAATGAGCAGTGTGCACACAGTATTTGTACACAACTTTTGATTTCACATTATTGCAAGCAGAGCAACTGACAGTGATAGTACAAGACTAACTATTTAATAATACATTATTTTCTGTTCATTCAAAAATTGACAATTTTGTTTCATGAACACCAGGTGAAATATGCTGAAGCTTCAGAAGTCAACATGAAGAATACTTAACAGAACTATTTTGGACTTGCTATTTCATAGTAGTAGGACACAGATCTTGTCAACCACATGACATGAAGGCAATACACTCTCAGCTCAGCTGTGTGCAGGAATTATTTTAATAAATGCAGAATTCTTGGCAGCATACATCCCTGCTCATTATTTAGACAGTTTCATATTTGGTGTTAGGTTCTAGAGTGCAGATGAGCTCACATGTGTAGCACCAGATGGGAAGTGGGACAGTGCAAGCTGTAAAGTGATCTTTACCCTTGCTTGACACTGGAGCACCGGGGTTGCTCTGTTTTACACCAAGCTATCTCTGGACCATGCGGATAGGAGGCATGATGATTTTATTGACACCCATCCCTTTTATGTCTCATCTGTGGCCTCCTTCCTGGAAAAGGGAATGAAAGTTGAAATGAGAGGTGCAACAGTGGCCTTTGTAGATACCCAGAATTTCCCCTCATTAGCATGAATCTTCCTTTTGCAAGGTTGCACATTATTACAGATGCTTGTCATCACAGCATGTCAAATAACTGGGTCACTGCATTGGCTTGGGGCACTGATAATCTTATTAAAATGTTGCCACCATAATTAAAAATATCTTTCGACTTGTAAGAGGGAATAACAGACCAGAGCGGTTATAAAGATCTTGAGTATCTTTGCAATTTTAATAGAGGAAAAGTAGAACTTCTTAAACAGATGTGTATGCACGCCCACTCCTTGCTGATCTTCTATGGTATAAAATGGCCGCAGGCTCTGCAGGACAATGGAGAATTGGATCTAACATATACAAAAGAATAGCAATTAACTCACTTTGCATTAGTTCTTGCAAACCGACCTGTCCTTTCATGTTCAATTTGTGGGTCATACCACAGCTATTTTGATAACAAACAGGCAAGATGAAGATGAACTTCAGTGCTGTGCCAGAAGCTTGCCTTCTCACAGCTGAGTGGAGGAGTCATCCCCTCAGAAATATTTTGTCTCCAAAGCCCCAAGGCTATGGAGGGAAATTTATCTTCTAGAAGAATTGGAAACCTCCTCACCAAGATTCCCCCTCTACAAACTGCAGATGTTATCACAGTGTCATGTGCTCCAGCCATGCTTGCTTGTATACGCAAACAGCAAGAGCTCCCCACACCAAAGAAACCGCAGGGTACTTGCTAGGGCCATTATTAAGAATTGTCTTGTGCTGAAAAAGTCTTTCCAAATGGCTAATATGTAACTCAAAAGATCATTAAACAAGGATTTTTGTTACTATAAAGTTCACATTAGGAGCAAGGAAAAAGAGGCAGGCTACTCCATGCCCCCTGCCCTCCCCACAACTCCATACAGATAAGTCCAGAGGTGAGAGATTGTTGCCAGATTTTGTTTAATACAACTGAGTCATGTTGCACAGAAACACAAGTGAGAAGTTCTTGTCTATTTCAAGTTTTCCATACAAAAGCATAATCATTTCTATAACCCATTTAAAACTTGAATAGTGGTCATTAAGTGGGACCATAATACTACAAGGCAGAACCTGCATGTCACAAAACATGTGCCGTGACTACTACCCTCAAGATGTGAAAATGTAAATTTGGATGTGTTGCCCTGTCTGGACCAAATTCCAGTGCTGCCAGAATTTCAGTCAGACTTGCAAAGTATTTTGCTTCTTCTCAGTCCACATTTACTATTACAGTGCTGCTGTTCCACGTTCAAGACCTGCTATGCTCAACTTTCTTCCCCCAAACACCTACACAAACTGCAGATCAAATAGCAAAACTGATTTCATTTGGTTTTCCACCTTCTTATTTTCTGTTCCATGTAATTATAGAAGTCTGATAAAGAGACCAAGGATTAGAGCCCTAATATGATATAACATGATAAAGAAGCTACTTTGCATTAGTATTTTCTCCCCTGTTCTCCATGTGTTTTAGATGTGTTTGTGGGTAACTGCAATATCTTCTCTGTGTGATTAGGACTGAGTCAGACATTTAGAAAATGCAATTGCTATTTTATTTCTTCTCTTGTTCAAACCCAGTTTTTGTTAGCGTGAATGTTTAGGACACAACGAGCTGTTCATAAAAATAAATAATCTTTTGTGTAGTTAGCAGTGTAAGAACTGGTAAGGCTAATATCAATAACCTGATGAAAAATAAGGGAATTTTCCATGTTAATCTTGTTATCACAAAGCTGAAGCCTTATTCTGACACTGGCTAACAGCTGTCTTTAGTTTTATATTCGCTTATATCTGGCTTCTAGGGAATCTCCTCCAAATGACTTTGTAGTGAACACGATCAACTTACTGTAACAATGCTTCATTGTGCACGTCTCACTGAACTAAGTTTTCTGAAGTATTCCGTAAAGCCATAAACACATACCGGAAGACCACACTATGCGGAATAGCTTTAACACAGTATATGCATAATTTTCTTTGTTTAAATGTAGGTCATTATGATTTCCTTCAATGTAACCTGAAATTTCACTTATCGATGCCACTATGTTGAAAGTTAAGTCTAGTACTGTCAGATGCATGAAGAAATACATGTTTCTTTTTTTTTTTTTTTTTCCCAGATCATTCTCTAATCAAGCCCCTGAAAGTTTGATCTGCAAGTTTTATTGCAATCAATAAAATAATAACGAACCGGTCTTCAGGTTGTAACTCTGTACTTCCTTGTTCTTTTTGTAGCTAACACACTCCATTGATTCAGACAAGAGGAAGAGGAACCATCCACGGTTCTTCTGGGAGAGACAGGAGTACTCAGAGCTCACTTCATCCATGTCTCAGCTGGACAACAGATGTTTGTATGGCAGCAGCAAAACCCAGTGGCCAAAGGGCACTCCTGTGCAGCAGAACTGGGCTGGAGGATCTGTCACGGTCACATGACAGCCAATACCTTGGTCAATTATGTTTTGCTGTAATGTTTTGTCTGCTTCATCTAACTAGGCCATAGTTTTCAGAACTTTTTTTTTTTTTCGTATGAGCACTTAATGGTACTGTAGAGATGATACTTTACAGTGAGACTTCACTAGGCCTTCTAGGTGTTGAAAAATTTGAGTAATAAATTCTCGCTTCCCAGCTTAACAAGAAATGACAGAATCTTCCAGGTTGGAAGGGACCTCAGGAGGCCTCTATTTCAAAGTTCTGCTCAAAGGAGGGTCAGTTTTGATATTAGACCATGTTGCCCGGCTGGATCTTGAAAATCTCCACGGATGGAGACTACAAAACCTCCCTAGGCAACTTGCTCCACTGCTTAACTGTCCCCATGGAGAGAAGTTTCTCCTTATATCCAGTTGGACCCTCTCTTGTTTCAATTTGGGCCCACTGTCTCTTGTCTTCCCACTGTGCACCACTGTGAAGAGCCTGGTTCCTTACAAGCACTGGCAGACAGTTAGGTCTCCCCCAAAGCCATCTCTTCTCCAGACTGAACAAGTCCCAGTCCCTCAGCCTGTCCTCATGGGGCAGATGCTTCAGCCCTCAGCTACCTTGGGGGCCCTACACTGGATTCACTCAGGTTTATCAAAATGTTTCTCGCACTTGGGCCCAAAATAGGATGCAGTACTTTAGGTGGATTTAACAAATAATAGGTAGAGGGAGATAATCATTTCCCTCAATCTACTGGCTCTGTTCCTGTTGTTATAGTCCAGGGCAGTTAGCCTCCCTTGCTGCGGGATACACTGCTGGCTCGTGTTTAGTCTACAGCAGCCCCAAGTCCCTTTCTGCAGAGCTGAATTCCAGACTGCACTGATGCAAGGAGCTGTTCTGCCCTAGGTGCAGGACTCTGTATGTCTCCTTGCTGAATTTCATGAGGTTCCCGTTGGCTCATTCCACCAACCCACCTAGGTTCATCTGAGTGGCAGCGCTGTCCTCAAGCTCATTGACTGCTTCCTTCATTCAGGGATGAGAGTTCATTCTCTCCCCACTTTCACATCACTGGAAAAGATATTAAGTAGGATAAATCCCAGAACACATCCCTGAAGAACTCAGCTTGTAATAGCCTCCAGGTCATGAACCATTTTCTACTCTTTACGGTCAGCAAGCAAGTCATTTTTTTCACCAATCTGCTAACCTATCTGTCAAGACACTAATGCGTACAAAGATGGTTTGAAAGACCATGCTTATAGTTTTATTAAAGTCAAGGTAGATGTCAGCCACTGCTCTTCCTTTATAGAAGGCAATTGGGCTGGTGAAGCAGAGGAAATTTCCACTCAGCATAAAAGAACATAAATTTGCCATGGGTCTAAGCATCAAAGAGGGGCTATGGAGTCTCCACCTTGGAAGATTTTCAAAACTTGGCTGGATAAGGCCCCGAGCACCCTCCTCTACCTTGACCTGCTTTGAGCAGGGCTTGGATCAGAGATCACCAGAGCTCTCAGACTGCCGATGTGATCTGTGACTGAATTACCATTGATAAGTCTATGCTGGGTATTCCCAAACACCTTCTCATTCACGTAATAAATCTTTCACAATCAGCACTATCCCTCATAAAGGTTTCGTACCCACGTGAACACACCATATCTGCCATGGAATTCTGCTTATTCCAGAGGACACAAACCACCTTCTTCATTATTTACAATTTCTGGCAGACTCAATGGAGACCTCAATACCTCTTCCTTTTGGGTGGAAGAAAATAATACTTGCCTGGGCAAAGATTATATATATATGTATGTATAAAATTAATTCTTGTTGCTGGATGACAACTTTTAAGAGCAGCTGGTAGTGTTGCTGTTGATAAGCGCTGTTTTACAATAAAATAAGGGATATAGAGGTGTCCAAATGTTAGTGATTTTTGCAGTAAGATTTTTGCAGTAGAGCTGGTTACAATTTTCCCATGAAGAATACTAAAGAAATATTTTCCACAAATCTCCCCTGTATTTTGGCATCTCTGAGGTAACCCAACAGCTAAAGTAACATTTGAAGTGTAGCAAAGGAGCAAAAAAATGTAAAATTCTTAGGAATAAATAGAAGACATACCGGTTTACAGTTCATATATGATTCATGTTCATTGTTTACAATAATACACTGTAGAACCATCCTTAGGATACATTTACACCGTCATTGTGGTTCACTCTCAGTTTTACTCCTGGGCCCCGAATGTCCATACCACATACATGGTGGTTTGCCCCTAGGCTCCTGCCCAGAGAAAATTAACTAGCTCCCTCCTCAAGGGTGCAAAATTCCCAGGTCCCAGTTGCATGGACCTAGACATAACCACTTGGTAGGGCAGATTTTTCTTCCCTGGCTGGCCAGGGTTTTCATTCTAAGTGGCCCTTGGTTTGCATAGCTTCGCTCATTCGCTTCACAGTGACCTTTTGATATGTTCTAAGGGACATATGTTTGCTTTCTAGGCAGGTGACCACCCAGGGCAAGCAGACATACATGTAGTTGCAGTGTACCAGAAGAAGAGACTGTAGCAACCCTTGGGCAGGGGTTGACTGCCCAACTGTGGGATTCTCCAGGACTGCAGCATAGTTAGAAGTCCATGACTTAGCTCTAATCAGGCACAAAGAGCAGCAAAACTCCAGTAGCACAAACTTAGCACAGGCTGATGACCAGAATACACAGCGGAGTCTCAGGCAAGCTTGGGCAGCTATATACTTTACTTATATTGCTATTGCTACCTGAACAGGCTACATTAAAACAAGCGCCACAGAGTCCACTCACGTTGCAGTTACACCTTCAGTGACGGTGTGGATATACTCAGTGTGGCAGAGGAAAACCAGTGTAATGATTCATATCATACACTGTCTTTCCTGCCTCTTCTTCCTCCCCATCCTGTGTAAGGATCTTGATTCCCCACTGTGGATATAGTCACTGGAGCGGGGCTGTGAAGGGAATTACAGCTCTGTATTGCCTTGTGTAGGTGCAGAGCTAGCCTTGAGGGTATTAAGCAAAATAGTCTGTTGTTTCAGCAACAGTGCATCTCCAAGAATGCCAGTAATGACAGCACATTTGTGTAGGCTGGCTGTCCATGCTTTAACTACTCCACCAACTCAGCTCAACTTTGCTTTGAGTCACATTTGTGGTAAAAATACTGTTTCCCCTGGAATCCTCATGTCTCTAAAGGTAGAGATCATTCCTATATTAGTGGTAGGAGATTTCTCTACAGTCCTCCGTCCCAAAACTTAATTTCCATACATTCATTGGAGACTGTGTCCTTCATACCAATGCTGTACTGTGGCATCACTTCTGGTGGATGTCCTGGCTTAAGCATTCACCTCTCATGTGTACAGCGGCTTCAGTACTACAGGCAGACTTACTTATAAATAAATGCAGAAAAAGTCAGACCTCGGGGATCCCTGCCATTTTTATATCCTTCATTGCTACAATCTCCTTTCTAGTTTTGGAAGTCTTCAAAATGAGGGTTTACCTGCCAAATGCTAATGGATTTGTTCCATATATATACTTATATATTTCATGCATAATAATAACAAAAGATTTGTAAATTCATTTTTTTCTTCCTTTACATTATTTTTCCCCCCTTTTCCCTTCTTTCTTCAGACTTTGACAAATTTCCACAGCTAAAATGCTGCACCTTGCACCAAGGGTCTGAAAAATTCATTTCTGTGTAACATTGGTTTATAATGGGAATAGCCTGTCAAGGTGCTTGTTGTAACATGTGTTGTATGATTTTTGCACCAGCCAACAAGTTTTTATCTAGCATGCAGAATTTATTCAAAAGGTATTACTTCTGCTGAGACCAGAGGCACGAATGAGTCACATCTGTTTAATACTCATGAAGTGCCCTGCCCCAAGGAGTGCCTCTGTTTTTCTCCCCTGCCTGTCTCGCACTCACTCTCTCAAGCTTTAATTGTCTTTAGTTATAACGCTTTTGAGAAATCACTCTTAAAAATATGACTCCTGTTAAAGCCAATTAGGAATGAACTCTGGGCAGAAGAATAGGGATCGTTTCATAATTGTTGTTCTAGTTCAAAAGAGTAGGATTCCCTGACCACAGGAAGTTCAAAGGACTAGCAGTAAAAGAAGATAACCTCCATTCTCAGGAAACACCAGCTTGACATGGGATGCCAACAGATTTACGACGTGAGCTTTGCTTTAATCACACTTGGGGTGGAGCCTCTCACATTGATAAACCATAGGGTTTCTAAAGTTTGCCACAACCCAACATATGTAGGCATACAAATTATAGCAACATGCATTTAGCCCATTTTGGAATCTGTTTTCCCTGAAGCTGAGTATCATCCATAAAAGAGCAGATATTGCCCCATATGATGCTTTTGGAAAAAGTTGAAGCTTATGTGAGGTTCCAACATTTAGACAAGCAAAAGGGAGAGCTAAATGTAATGGTATTTCCAATCTAAGGACCCAGAACTCATTCAAATCTGCAAAATTTACATAGACTATTTGATCTATATAAAGAGAAAAACAACACTTATTAACAAGAGAACAATATCAGTAGGACAGTTGACTTTAATGGGAGTATTTAGTGCCGTATAAACAAACACAGTGCAGGCTCTGGCTGATAGTATAGTCAAAACACAGCTAGAGCATATTCCGAAGGGCATAATGAGCACCTAACATTGCCATTGATCACATATGCAGGTAAAAATATGGATAATGATGGAAAAATATTTTAGATGTCACTGTTTGAAGGTTCATTTGTATTCCGAAGATTCTTTTTTACAGAGAGAGGAAGATCATAAGATTCATTATCAGGATGAAAGCCAGTTTTGTTAGAAGGCACAAAGTTTGGATCAGTAAACACTTATGATATATAGCCAGGAGAGAGTCTGGAGCAGTACAACAGGCAGATAAGGAAGGAATGTGTCAGGAGATACAGGGGGAGGGGGCCATGCAGGGCACTGCGGGGAAGGCAAGATACCTAAACTCAGGGCAGAGACAGAGGAAAATCTGGAGAAAGGGGAATGTGAAATAGTGGAGCAGGAAGGGAGGCTGATTTGATCAGATAGATGCATTTAAGAAAAGGTATATGGAGCAGGAATTATGAAAATATCAGAAAAGAACTGAATGATATTTCCTGGAAGTTTTTAATCTAGATAGATTTTTTTGTATAAAATTATTAAATGATTAAATAATGGTTTTACTAAATGATTCAAAAAAAGAGCTGCCACGAATGAAGAACTCACTCTCTCCCTGACCTAATGACATTGCCTCTTCTCAGCAGCTATAAGGAGAGAGCTGAACTCTGCTCCCAGAAAGGTCATGCAATATTCATGCTTGGTTATGAATGCAATATTCATTTAGCAGTGGACAGTTTGACCTTAAACAAAGGATTTAAACTTCAGTGGAGCTGAGGCACAGTGTGAGACATGGCAGCAAAAAAAAAATAGATAAATAAAAAGCCTTGCAAGGCAATTCAGAATTTTGGGAGCGATGCAGGCACAGGTAAGTACATAGCGGCAGGCAAACCTATTGTTAAGTGAAATATAGCTGCAGAGGTGAGGCCTTTTTAAGACTCCAAGATAAGCTCTAAAATGCAAATACACAATTTGCATGCCAACAGGGACAGGTTGTCAATCCAGATGGCCACTACTAGTCCCACAACTGCAGGAATACCAATTTGTTCCATACCAGAAAGGTAAGGAGCTTTCTTCTGCTCCTTCCTCTCATCAGTAAAAGTGGTCAGACACTGCTGTCAAGAGGTCAGCAAACTACTGCCTCTCAGCAAAACTGAGCAATTACATATGCCTGCATGAGATGGCTGTAAGAGATGTAACAGACAATTTTCTAAGTCATATTCTGTTGTGCATACCTCAAAAACAGTTGGCTATTTTTCACAGAAATGAACATTTTAAAGCCAGGAGAACTGTTTGGATAATCTAATTGGTTCCCAGCATAGGACAGACTATGTAATCTCACTTTGTAAATCTAATCTTGAACCAGTCTTGAAACCTGTATTTCATGGCTGAATTAGGGCATAACTTTTCAAAGATAGGCAATCTTGATTTTATTCCAGATGACCATAAGATAGCAGTGTTTAAGGTCTTCAAGAGGAAAAGTCAGCTTCGAAGTATCGTTTTGGATCATGGATCCATGAAGTCGACAGTTTAACCTCATTCTATCTCCACGTTACTAAGCAGTGTAAGAATACCTTAGCACTGTCCAAAAATTCAAAGAACACAAGAAGAAATATTGGAAGAAATAGTATCTTGTATTGGTCCAGCCGGGAAAACTTTGCTGCAAATAAAAAGAGACTGGAAAGATTGTCTATTTTTTTCCAGGCATGTTAGTTGATCCAATAGAAGATTTTAGACTTCCCTTTTATCTTTAAATCATCACAGCTACCACACTTCTACAGGAAAGATAGATAATTGACGCAGAAAATTTGCATTTCACCTTGGAAAACACTAAACACAAAAAATGGTTTTCAACAAGAGGGAAAACCGCAGCAAAATACCAAAGCATATTATACTCCCACTGCTGGTTCTCAGCCAGGTACTGTGATCTGAAGATCTCTTATAAAGATTGCCAAAGTAACAAGCATTTGCTCCTATACACATAAAATAATGCATAAAACAAATAGATGATGCATTCATAAGTATGCTGTTCTCCGTTGACTTGCACGTGTAATACTGGAATATATTACTTTCATAAAATAGGCCTTTTATCTTGCTGCAGCTAATAACAGATTTGTGGTTGTGAGTTTTTCAGGCATCCTCCATTGAAGTGGAGTTGCCTCAGCTGAGAGTTACTGTGCCTTTCCCTTCCCCTTGCAGTCCTGGCCAGCCACCATGTCCCGAGGGAGCTCTGGCACATCAGAAAACTAGCTCCTGCCAAACTTCCCTTCTGAAGAGAAGAGGGGTAGGATGGGGTGTGCTCACAAGACAGAAATCCTCCAGAAGGTGATTCTCCTACAATATGGGCCCGCTGCCTCCATATTAAACCTAAAGAAGCAGCACTTCATTGTGTACAATTGGAACTGAACTCCACACGTCTTTTGCACTCCTAAATGAGCTGGACGTATCTCATTTTTGGTCCATAGTCCTTCTCTTGGGGGACAAGGGTGATGTGGAGACTAAATTGTTTGACATAATCTCCTCTGATTAATAGAGGAAAATAAAATTAATTTAATCTTTCACAGCCTGTGAAGTACTGCTCCATGCTCATGGTACAAAGGACAAAAATGGACAAAGATAATTAAGAGACTGGAGCATCTATTGTATGAGTAAAGACTAGGAGAGCTGGGCCTGTTTAGCTTAGAGAAGAGACGACTGAGAGGAGATCTGATCAATGTTTATAAATACCTGAGGGGAGAATGTAGGGAGGATGGGGCCAAACTCTTCTCCGATACCACCCTGTGCCACGTGCTCTAGGTGTCCTTGCTGGAGCAGGGCGGGTTGGACTAGGAGATCTCTAGAGGTCCCTTCCAACCTTAAGCATTCTGTGGTTCTGTGGTTCTGTATGGTGGCCAGCAACAGGACAAGGGGTAATGGGTGTAAGAAACACAGGAAGTTCCACCTCTATGCGAGGAAGAACTTCTTTCCTCTGAGGGTGACAGAGGCCTGGAACAGACTGTCCAGAGAGGCTGTGGAGTCTCCTTCTCTGGAGATCTTCCAAACCCACCTGGATGCCACCCTGTGCCACGTGCTCCGGGTGTCCCTGCTGGAGCAGGGGGGTTGGACTAGATGATCCCTAGAGGTCCCTTCCGACCTCAACCATTCTGTGATTCTGTGTACCTTGCAAGGCTTATCAGAAGATCAGGTAACATTTGGTGTCAGCTAAGTATTCTTATGTTTACATTTGGACTTAGACTTAAATGTATTGACACATTGCAGGCCTAATTTTTAGGGCTTTTGCACAGCTGGACCAAGGATGCTTAAGCTGTAAAAGATCTGGAAACTAATATCAGTGAGTTATAACCTCAGTTTGTAGAAACATGCAGCCTGGAGAAATATTTTCTTTATGGTGGAATAGGCTTGTTGCTCGCATAGAAGAATTTGACACAATACTCCCTTTCTGAATGGTAAGGTTGCTACACTTCTATGTTGCAGTCTACTCAAGACAACCTAAATCCTTCTTGCAGAATGATCCATTTGTGTTCCCTTGGATTGTGTCTGCCATCTTCACACATGCCCTTAAGGTCTGGGAAATACAGGTAGGTTCCCCGCACAAATTGTGGAATGAAAGTGACCTCAGTCAATAAGCTTGTTGGAGGTCTAGCTACTGAAAAGGGATGAAAAGGGGGAATGGCCCTCTGCCTCCATTTGCATCATCCAGGGAAGCTGAGGCTCCTGTCCTACTCCCCAGACTGCTGCAGCCTGCTTGGGAGGTCCAGGGAGGATTGTGTCTCTGCAGCTTGTGATTCTGGATGCTAAAAGCCACTACGCAGCAGATCAGATGAATGTTTGACTCCACCTACTGTAACAAACACATCTTGCATTTACATCTGTTGACATCAGTGGCTGTGCACAACAGATGGATCTGCTGCACTGCACCTACTCATCGCATATCAGAGACTGCTGCTTGCAAATATTGTGCATTTTTATCTCTTCTACATAGATGCATTCTGGTTATGCTGGCCTCAGCATACCTCTCTTATTTATCTGACTCCTGGAGCAACATTATTTAACATTAATTCAATTTATGAAACAATAAGGCTAGGAAGGTACATGAACGTAGAAACCAAAGGAGTCTGGTGAGCAAATTTAACACAAAAAGAAACCCCAAGAGTCCATATTTGCTGTTCATCAATCCTTAGTGACCTCCATCAAGCAGTGGTATGCAGAAAGAAACATGTTTCTAAAATAAATTAAAGTTTGGATTACCCTAACAGTGCAATTAAGGTTGTGTTTCAAAAAGAAGAGAGGAGTAATTTTCCTTTTTTTTTTTTTTTCCTATACCAATTTGATTGGAAAAAAACAGTTAATCATATAGAAATCCATCTTTTGGTGGAGATCTTCTGGAGCCTCTGATGGGCAACACTTGAGGGGACACAGAGTAAACTTCAAGGACGTAATTAAAAGCAGGTGACATCTGCAAATCTCTATGTACCTCCAGAAACAGAAGCTCAAGTCCCAAAGTCCTTCACTTGCATGTTTAGGTGAAAAGGACTTCCAGGTTGAGCGGGAGCACCAGGAGCACAGTCAGCAGTGTTTCTTCTCGGAGCCAGCCACTCTGACAGCCTGGATCCTTCACATGAAGCCACATCAATGTGCAAGTCAATCACCCCTAAGACGAGTGATTTCCCATTTACTCTTTCCAAAGCTGCAGTGGATCTGAGCTCTCCTAGGGGCCCGCCCTTGTTTTGGGGAAGGAGAGGAGAGCCTGTTTCTCAGCTCTGACGCAGCTTCCAGCTCCTCCGAAGCCGAAGCCGTCTTAGCGCTTGGCGATGGGTGGGGAAGGCAGGCAGCTTCCACCCTGCCATCCCCTTGCAATCAATAAAGCCTAAATCATTCACTCCCCTCACAGGTAGCAACACGCAGCCTGGAAGGTTGCCTGGTTTTGTTCTCTAAGTGGTGATTGCAGTTAATTAGTAGCTAGCCATACAGAGAACACAAGGTACTATTTTTACAAGTCTAGCAAACTGCGATTATACAAAGACCACAATAAAGGCTGAAAATAACCCACAGCGCAAGCTGGGTGAGGAAACGGGGTGCGCTACAGCTTGGATCCAGCCAGGTTTCCACATTCCAAACACAAGGAAATTCCCTTTTCCCTCAACTATTACGCACCCAGCCCACTGCTGCATTGCGCCAAAGAGCCAAAAATGCTTGCTGTTCTCTATTTGTACCCTTAAGCTCCTCCCCAGCATTCACTTGCCTGCCAGACTGAAAACGACTCCATGACTCGGCAATCCAATGACAGCAAAGCAAATACCGCCCTCCAGAAAAAAAAGCGTGCAGCAGACCACTGCGGCCATGAGCCTGGGTCGGAGCAGTGCCTGCGTGGCCGGGCAGCACGGTGCTGAGAGAGCATGGGATTGCTTGCCATCACCCAGACCAGTGGTGATCGAGGAGATGTGACCGTTACGGTGGGGGAGTCATAAAAAAAACCCTACACACAAGGTAATCAGATAAATAAAAACCCTGCACCTGAAACAGTGCGCCAACTGTAGAGATTCTGTCAGAAGAACTTAGCTCAAGTGACAGCAGTTCTCGCCTAACTCCACCTGGCACAAGCCAGGCAAACAGGAAAGCCAAGGACACTTGGGAACAGCCACAGAGGAGAGGGTAAACTCCAGCCAAAAAGGCAGGGGAGGATCAGACCCCACTGACACACACTGCGGCAACCTGCAGTCGTGCTGAGAGGGCAGGTAGTGGCACTTGGCCCAGCAGCAGCAAGGCAAAGCTCTGGTTTTACAGCCTTTACAGAGGTTGAGCATGCCCAAAGTCATAAGCTGCCTAGCTGTCACCAGGCTA
Organism: Crypturellus tataupa; assembly: GCA_034781795.1. NCBI lineage: Eukaryota > Metazoa > Chordata > Aves > Tinamiformes > Tinamidae > Crypturellus > Crypturellus tataupa. The sequence goes on along the minus strand of JAWLRI010000050.1, from coordinate 199,817 downwards.
TAGGCAATGCACAGGGCAGGGACTGCGCACAGCAGCTGAGAGACGGGTACTGCTCTCTTCACCTGCAGAGACCTGCTGTCACTACAGCACGCTGTGACAAGGTCCATGACCTCTGCTCTGGCTAAAATTCAGACACGGTAGGACCAGACTAACATGGATGGTATCTCTGAGGAGTAAAGTAGTGAACTTGCAGTTTTCTGATTTTTATACCCTACTTTCCCCCACTGCCCTATTCTCACTCATGAAATTATCACTAAATCAACAATCTGCCACTGCTATTCCTCTACTTTGTTATCAGTTCAAGAGGAGACTTTTCAAAGATGCCTTGGTGAGTTAGGAGCATAACTCCTATTTGTTTTCACTAGCATTTTTTTGTAGTAACTCAAACTGATACTTTAGAAATTCCTTGCCTGACAGCAAGGGATCTGGGAATATGAATCCTGATTAAAGAGTGAAGCCCAAAGAGTTTTGGTGAAAGGCATCTGCAGAAGTCCAAGGGGGAAAGCCTTTGTCCCGAGAGCTGGAAGACACCTATAGAGCGCAGAATAAATCCCCCATAACTCAGGAGGAAACAGTCAGTGACCTGCTGCTCCATTTTTGGACATCCACAAGTCTATGGGGTCAGATGGGATCCACCTGGGGACTCTGCAGGAGCTGGTGGAAGCGCTCAACAAGCCACTCTGGATCCATCATCTGTCAGTGGTCCTGGTCAACAGAGGAGGTCCCAGACGGCTGGAGACTAGCCAATGTGATGCCCATCTATAAGAAGGTTCAGATGGAAGATCCATGGAACTACAGGCCTATCAGCCTGACCTTGGTATCGGGGAAAGTTATGGAGCAGATCATCTTGAGGGTGATCATACAGCACGTGTGAGACAACCAGGGGAACAGGTCCAGCTAAAAGGGCTTCATAAAAGCCAGGTGCTACCTGATCAACCTGATTTCCTTCTATGACCAGGTGACCTACTTAGTGGATGAGAAAAGGCTGTGGACATGGGCTACTTAGACTTCAGTAAGGCC
>JAWLRI010000050.1:162669-198697 GCA_034781795.1 Crypturellus tataupa | reverse complement strand
AGGCTCTGCAGAGGGATCTGAACAGACTGGATCAGTGTGCTGAGACCACCTGTATAAGGCTCAACAAGGCCAAGGGCCCGGTCCTGCACTTTGGTCACAACAGTCCCATACAGCGCTGCAGGCTTGGGGCAGAGGGCTGGAGAGCTGTGTGGCAGAAAAGGATCTGGGGGTGCTGGTTGACAGCTGGCTGAACATGAGCCAGCAGTGGGCCCAGGTGGCCAAGAAGGCCAATGTCGTCCTGGCTGGTATCAGGAATAGCATAGCCAGCAGGACCAGGGAAGTGATCACCCCCCTGTACTCAATGCTAGTGAGGCTGCACCTTGAATACGGTGTTCAATTTTGGGCCCCTCACTGCAAGAAAGACATGGAGGTGCTGGAGCATGTCCAGAGAAGGGCAATGAAGCTGGTGAAGGGGCTGGAGCACAGACCTTATGAGGAGCAGCTGAGGGAGCTGGGGTTAGTTAGTGTGGAGAAGAGGAGGCTCCAGGGAGACCTTATCACTCTCTACATGAGACCTGAAAGGAGGCTGTAGTGAGGCAGAGGTCGATCTCTTCTCCAGAATAACTACAGATGGGACAAGAGGAAATGACCTCAAGTTGAACCCGAGGAGGTTCAGTTTAGACATTAGGAAGAGTTTCTACAAGGAAGGATTCAAGCATTTCAAGCATTGAAAGAGACTGTCCAGGCAAATGGTAAACTCACCATCTCTGGCAGGGTTCAAGAACCATGTAGAGGAGGCACTTTGGGACATGGTCTAGCAGCCAGGGTGTTGAAGGGCTTATGGCTGGGCTTGATGATCTTAAAGGTCTTTTCCAACCATAATGATTCTATGGAAGTGATGAACTTCAGTTTGCTAGGATAATTCATTCAGCAAAATGAATTTCAGCAAAACAAAATTTACCTATTCCTTTTTTACAGGACACACATGCGAACAGCTGTCCTTTCATACACAGAAAGACTATCTCCCATGTTACAGGTGAGGCTCTGAGGCACAAAGGGAAAGACTGTAAGTGACTTTCTCAGCATCCTCAAGACTGGCAGAGAAAAGAACTGAAGCTATTCATCTTAAAACAGTTTGGGTTTTCATTTACACTATTCTTTGTCCTTTCTCTAAGTAAGCATAAATATGTTATTTATGTGACATTGATATGCATGTATTTGAGCACACACAGACAAGATTTACAAATGTTTTTGTAAATTTGATCAACAATTTTATCAGGGCCATACTGGACTGAGTGCTGCCCAGTAAACCCTCTGTTAGTACATGGCATTAATACTATCAGATCATATCCCATTTGCAAAAACAAACAAGCAAACAAAAATAACATTCTTAGCCAGTTGCTCAAGGATGTTCTAATTACATCCCCACTAAAACAAAATGATTTAATTTAATCTTAAATTAAATAAAATCTTTGTTCTTACTGAGGCTTTGCTGTGTCTAATACAAGATAATTAAAAATCTTTCCACATCCAGCAATCCCATTAAATACTACAATTGTACCTGCTACAAGAGAATTTTTTCAGGGACCTCATCTGGTCTTAGCAAAGTTATGAGAGAAATTGAGGTCCTTTTCTGGCCATTAGTGGGAGTAGCTGCAGTCACGGTGATTAATGCATCTATTAGGTTACAGGGAAACTCTCCATCTGACTGTCCTCTGACTCAGCCATAAACAAACGGGCTTTATCTCTCATTCTCCAGGCTTGGCCCCTTCTCTTGCTCCTGTTCCACAGCAGCAAAGAAAATCACAGAACACGGTGAAAGAGCAGCTTGTTTCGCAGACCAAGGAGTGGATTTCGTTAGGACATCATGCCAAGAAAAAGAAGATATGAAGCTCAGGGAAGGACTCACCAACCCTTATTCCCTAATCAGTGCCCAGGAGTGTTATTTGGGATGACATGGTTCTAATGTATCTTTTACTGATATAAAAAGTCACTGGCATTGGCATCTCCGGTCAATGCAAGTGTCATATTGAAGGGTCATTGCCAGTAATGAGGTGGATTCAGTCTTGTGTTACTTCTGACCACACTGTTCCAACAAACAGCACATGATCACCATAGGAGGAGAGCAAAGCTACCTGCTGTCTGGCTCATGCAACGCCTTTATCTACCTTAGCACGATCTCGAGGCTGAAAGGCTGTGAGCTTGTGAACACACGCAATTCTCTTTCCTCGTGCCTTTCAGGTCCTTACCGCAGCAGCAGCAGACCTAGCTGGCAGACACAGCTGTTGTCAGCGGGTTTTGCCAGTAGTGAATGGGCTGAGCAATCACGGCAGCCTGACCAGCCTGGCGCTGAGACCTGCCCTGTGTGAAGGGACCACTGCAGCCGCTGCCAGCGTCATGTCTGGGGATCTTTGAGAAGCTAATCTGGAAGGGGCATCGTGATCTTCTTGTGCTTCACAGCGCAGAACTCAGAGTCATCTCCACTGAAAGCTTTCTACTCAAACCGCTTTATGAAATAGCCTCTTTCTTGGTCATACATTTATTAATATTGATTGAGGTTTCTCTTAAACGTGTAAAAGGATAGTATTTTTTCAGGAAATTTCAGTGCATATAGAATAATTTATAACAGCCGAGGAACAGGCCAAAACATGTTTATAGTTCTAGTATTTATGACTTTTTATCACTTTTTTTGTTTTAAAACCCACTTGGACGCAGTCCTGTGCCATGTGTTCTAGGTGGCCCTGTGTGTGCAGGGGGGTTGAACTAGATGACCTCTAGAGGTCCCTTCCAACCTAAAGCATTCTATACTGTATCTGTCTTTTTCCTGTAAGGACAATACTATTAAAATTAATCATACTGATAATAAGTACATTTTTTTTTATACTGCAGGATAAACAAGAGTAAGCTAGACATCATTCCTTGCCTGTGCAGGTTACAAGTGAAATGAAGAGCAGGTGAAAGAGGGAAGGAAGAGAAACATATGCAATCATTGTAATACCCCGTAAGTTTTTTGCATGTAAAGTTGCACAACTTTCTGTTTTTCTGCTACAAAAATTATTCACTGATATACTGTTTTATATAGTAATATATATACAGTGTATATATACATATACAGTGTGTGTGTATGAGTATACATATCTATACATATATATGCTTTCCAAAACTAGTCCTGACCTGTTAAGTTGGTTGGCTGGTGCCAGTAAAAACAGCAGTATCTTCCATCTCAGGAATGGTCAGGGAAAGACTGCGTCTCTGGCTGACGTCAGGAGAGTCCAACCCATCCTGCTACAAGGTCCAAGACTGGGATCCACCACCACTGTTGTGCATAAAATCAGTCATTATGTATCCTGCTTTCATAAGACTTGTCCTACTGGCCTCTCTTGCCTCCTTTTTCCCATTGGAGTGAAAAGACAAGCAGCAGTTCCCAGTAAATGTTTGCACCTGCTGTGCTTTGCAATGTATTTCACCAGTTTTGTTATCTGGAAATTTGGGCCTAGAAGATGCTGGGCAATTCTTCCATAAATTGTTTCATTCTTTTAACTGCCAAACAACTACAGTGTAATCTTGCATAGCAGTATATGTTAGTGACAGTATTTCCTGCTTTCCCCTAGCTTTTGCTTATCAAATCTACTAAGCTTATATGTTCTTCTGGAAAAAGATTGCCTCTCATCAAGCTTGATATACAGCCAAATGGGCCTCAAGCTTGCTTAAAGGACTTCACTGCAATGTGCTTATCACTAAGATGGAGCAAATCAGGCAGTTGTGGTTACACGAACAGAACTGCATAGGCAGCAGTGTGCCACACAAGTGCATCATGTAAGTAAAGGATGGCCGATGCACGCAGTCTGAATGAAGCAGTTGAGATGCATTACTTGTCTGCTACAGATTGTTGCAGTGTCCTAAGTCTATTTCTGCAGATATCCTTTGCAACGGATTACCTTACAGAATTTGTAACTTAAGTCAAATGAGCTGATCAAGGGAAATCATTACAGACTACAAAATGGCAGAGCAGAAGGCATGGTACTCCCTCTGGGCTGCAGAACTGCGGATCGCCCAAGGGTGCTGCCAAAATACTCATTAGCAGCACCTGAGCTATACAATATCATAGTGTAAATCAGAAGTTATCATAAATGGACGTATGCACATCCATGGTCCAGTCCAAACTGGACTAACACCAATTGGTATGGAAGGGGAAGATTTCTGAGGGTAAGTTTATACACTTAATCCACTTCTCGGGTTGATCCCCCCACTTACATCCAAAGCAGAATCAGTGCTATAAGAGAGGCTGAATGACAGGGGCTGTGAATAGAAACGAGCTTCTCTAATAAGAAACACAGGGGTGGTCTGTCAAGCCTAGTATCCAGAGACCATCAGGTAGCTAAAAAGCACATACCTACAGAAACGCTTTTGTGCAGGGCAAAACAGAGTAATACATCCCCAAACCTCTTTCAGGAGTCCACTGAACTTCGGGTTATACACTTCATCACAGGAGTGTTTTGAATTAGATGCAATGGATTTCCCTCCTTTCCACGTAAACTTTAGATATCCAAAATGTGCATCCTGTGAATAAATAGCTCCATCAGCATCTTGTAAACCTGGCCTTCTGCTAGGAAAGACAGGTAACCATCATTCCTTGTCTACTATCTTCTTTCTTTTCATAACTTTTCAAACTACTGTTTGATCCCTCGTCTCCAGACTGCTGAACCCTAGGCCATTCAAGCATTTCCCACAGGCTGACTATTCTGTACTCCTGATTACCTTGGACACACCTCTGTATTCTTTCTGTTTTTTTCCCCAATTTTAAAACTCTGTTTTTGAGATAGAAAGACCAGACTGGTACCAGTATTCATAACATGCAAGTACCATAGACATACTTTTATATATTGACATGTTCCTATGTGTTCTCCATTGTTTTTCCAAGTCCTCTTTGCATTTTACTTGTTTACTTCAAACTGGAGGATGAAGCATATTTTCACAGCTGTGCAACAACTACCAGCCTGGAACTCCTCCCACTATTCATAAAGTTGGGATTGTTTTGCCATTCCCCATCAGGTTCATCTGTTGCACCTACTTGTACCATATTTTATCTGCTATTTCCTCATCCAGTCACTGTCACAGAGTCCTCCTGCACTCCTTCTCAATCAGCTGTTAACCTTCATTCTGACAGCTAAGAACCACCCACAGATTTTTTTTCACCTCACCATCTACCTCTTCCAGATCATGTCTGGATATGTTGACCAGAAGACTCATGTGAGACTCCACTGATGACCTCCCTCCTTAGCCACTGCCTGCATTCATTTTTCCTTCCCCAAGGGATGACTTGTCACATAACAATCAGTGAAGGCTTATATTTTTCAATAATTCTTTAATTATCACAGCACTAAACCTCCTTTTGACCAACTTCATTGCGTTAGGTAATTACACTCTGTGGGTATTTATGGCCATAATGGCCACAGTGGACAACAGGTCCACCAGAGTCCATATAAATCATGGAGTGCTAACTGCACCCAAGTGCTGACCTCAGGGTAAGAAAGTAAACCTGCAATCACACATACACATCAGCAGCCACTTCAACAAGGCTTTTCATGGAAGGCCACGCGCTGCTCCTAGAGGATTCATTCTGCCACCAGAGCAGCAGTTAAAATGCCTGACACATTTGCTTGTATTGAACTTGTCACTGGCGAATACTGCTTCTCTGTAGCTGAAACTCAGTCTGGTCAAATTGTTGGTTGTCATCAGTAATTAGTAATTTCTGTAGTTATAGCATCCCATGCCGGGATCCCAACCCCTTCCTGGAGAGCAGACACCAAGGAGACAAGCAGAGCAGTGCCTGGCACACAGCACCGTGGTCCTTTCCCAGCAGAGGCCTGGCGTTCCTCCCCGCCACGGCAGCGCGTGCTTCCATGGAAGAAGGAGCAGGTCCTCTCCCAGTCTCCTTCCTTCGCCACCCCTGCCACGGAGGCCGGGGGCTCACCCTGCCCTGCCCGGCAGCTTGCCACACGTGTAAAGCATCGTGATTCCCCACATCACCCGAGGAAGATTTTACTCTCTCATCACTGTCTGATTCTTTCTTTTCCTTTCCCTCCACACCAGTCCTTTCCCACCTTCTCTTTAGTATCCTCCCTTCTCTCCTTCCTGTGCTATCCCTCATTTACCCTGACAACAATTAATCTTTTTTGGTTCAGGTAACTAAACGCTACTTTGTGACTGGAGTTTGTGCTGGGAATGAGGAATGTATCTAGCATTAAACTTTCAGGGAAAAAAAAAAAAAAGAAAAAAAAAAGAAAGAAAAAGTTTGCCGTTTGACCCTTAACAGTAACTGCAGGACAGCATCTGCCAGGCACAGAGCATGAATGAAATGTTTCAGTGCTTGCATGAGAAATGACCTTCTAACAAGGATTACTCAGCAGCTGAACAGGGGGAGAGTCAGCGGGAGAGAAGCTCTTGTATCATGAAAGTTCATCAGATTTAGGAAAGGTCAGATACACATTCATGCCCAATAAATATGTAAAAGGTGAGCAGATGTCCTACACATACATTTAATAATTTGTAAATATATACCTCCACATCAAGTGCATACCTACACGTATTTATTGGCAAGTCAAAACTGTCATTGTGGCACAGCTGTCCATGTTAGGAAAGATTCCTTTTGAGACTCCCAGTGCTTAAACTTACACCTAAAATAACTAAGGAATGTGTGTACTGCTTGCTTTTGAAAAGGCCGGGATTGTCACTGTAAGGGCTGCATACCTCTGTGTGTGTGTGATTGCCATGTATCTGTCTGTGAAAAGACAACACTAGTCATGGGCAATATTACTTTTGAAATATGACTTCTGGGGATCTTGGTAATATTGATGCTTGATATCAATTTTTTTATACATGTCTACACAGGCACATAGACTGTCATGCCAGCTAGTACTGCAATGCTTTAAGCCTTTCAGATGTGTAGTCAGTGCATTTCAGATATTTGTGAAATGGGAAAAAGGAGATAATATTCTTATACTTAATATGCCTGCTTCTCTGCTTGTCCCTGTGGGATTTTTTCCCCCCCGTCCAAGACCTTGAAGGACTGGTGCCATTTCAAATGTATTTTAATAAATTCCTGCTGTTAATCCAGACCTGACCTCTCAAGAGAAGCGCTTTTTATTATTATTATTATTATGTTTGTTTTCGTATTCTGAAATTCCTTTTCTGCAGGCAGCCCTGCATGATTTTTCATGTCATCTTCCAGTAACTCATGACCAAAAGAAAACCACTGGGAAAGATCAGAGCTCAAATGTTTCGTAGAGTTAGAGCTTTCCATCTTTTAATAAAGGAAGAAACGGGGAAAAAAATACTATAAAAATAATCAATTTCTTCAACTGACTTTAATCTGTCCCTCTCTCACTTCTGGTGGTGACAGCTCACAGTGGTTGTCCCAGAACACATGTGTACCTGAAGCATCCTCAGTTCAGAACATAGGATGTCACTTAGAGACATCCAAATCAACTGCAGATGCCCAGCTCATCCGACGTACAGGACAGCAACACTCAGGAAGCAACGTGAGTTTCATCAGTTATGGTAGCTTGGGCGACACCTCTGCCTGCAGCACTGCGCTGGCTTCTGTTGCAGCCAGGAGGAAAAAAAAAAGAGAGAAAAAAAAGGTGCTGAGCGCAGACAAGCCATGGCACAGAGATTAAACAGTGGCTAAGCTGACGCATGTACTTTACGTGCCATCTTCTTTCACTGTAAAGATTCAATCCAAACTTCTCAGGCATCAAAGGGTGAATATAGGGACATTTTGTCCTGCTCCTTTAAAAGAAAAAAAAAAAAGCACAATATATATTTTTGAAAGGATGAACCAAAAACTATTTGTGTACACAACCAAAAATACAAAAACATCATGTTCTGCACTGCATAAATATCCAAGGCAATATATTTTAAAAAGAAAAGTTTTTTTCATATTGCTTCACAAATGGCATACACTATTTTTTTATTTCCTTGAAACGGATAAAAAAAATGCAACACTTCAAAAATTAAAGGGTTTCTTTACTAGGAAGCTGTGAGGAATGTAGTATGACACTTCCTATCTGTCAAGAGCATCTGCTCTGGCTGATCATAGTCATGGTATACAATCTTCAAAACAGCAAGACAATACAGTAATGATTTGCAAGTAGTCTGAAGTCTGTAACTGTTTTTTATAGTATTTAGACTGGAGAATAAATCAGATATTTCCTTTTTTTTTAATTATGTGGTATTCTGCAGACATGCAGAGCACTAGCAAATTGTGCTCTGAGAGAAAGGGAGCTGCTAGAAAATCTGGCAACACTTTTCTGCATGGTCTGAAACATTTACCAGATATGTATGAAGATTTATGTTAGTGGGAGGTTTTAGTGTGCAGACAGTTCAGCATTCAGTCTAACACTTCCTGTAGTCTGCTGCAAAGCTTGACTTGACTTCATAGGCCTGTGAATCAGTACCACAGAGGGGAAAAAAAAGGGGCACCAAAACAAGCTGAATAAACCCAAAAGGCAAAAACACGTTCCTAAGACCTGAAATTCTCTCCCATGGCTTGTGCATTCATCTTCCAGAGGAACAGCCATTGCTGGTACCAAATGACACAAGCAAGTATGAAACAAGTCATCTGTGATTCAAAGAGATTACTGTGCCAGAGGCAGAAATGGAAGTTGCTGCTTTGGAAGTCAAGTAAAACCTCTGCTCTCCAGACCTTCGCATGACAGCAGAAGAAAAACGTCGCACCAAGTGGGTTTCGCTTTACTAAAATGATTTTTTTGTTGTTGTTGTTTTTAAATCAACTTGCCTGCACCTGTCAGGGAGAAACCATCAGCTCAGTCTAATCACAGAGATCTCGAGGGCAGCTCCTCAAGGATCATCCATCACACCCTGGTCTGGAGGAGTTTAAAAAGTGGTAATAAGCACAGCGTAAGCAAGCAAAGGCTCGAATGCGAGATCAAAAGGTTTTCCCGTCATGCCTTGCTATGGGAATGGGGAACGCAGCTGTGTACATGAAAGGGTTACACCCAAAAAATGAATACGATTGCCAGCTAGGGTGGAGAGAAATTATGTTTACAATTGCAAAGCCTCATGCTTCCATCATCAGGTGTGACAGAATAGGAATCCTTCCCTGTAAAGTTTTCCAAGTGCCTCCTTGACATTTTTTGCAAGGAGTTTCCTTATTTATTATTCGTTCCGAAAGTTTTCTGCAGCAAACTGAGAAGAAATACCACTACCACCTCCCCCCTCAAAAAAAGCTAACACTGATGTCATTCAATGATCTTCATGCCAGTTCAGACAGGAACATAATGAGAAAAAAAAATAAAACTCCAATTATTTGCTCTGATTCAGGGGCAGCTTTTCAGCTTTACCTACGACAAAGAACTACGCAAGTTTGAATTTCCTCAAAGCCCAGTTTACAGAATTTCATGGGATTATTTTAAACTAAAGCAAGCTCACATTGCTTACCTTTCTTCTTGAGCCAATATACGTTCTGAACATAACTTTAGGCTCAAGAGGGAAACAATTTCAAAATGTTGAAAAGAAATAAAGAGGGACACAAAAAAAGAGAAAATTCCTGACCTATACATCATAACATTAGCCATGCTATGAGAAGCATACTATCAGTACCAATAGAAAATATTTAGGACAACAAAGTTGTCAAGAAAAATAAAAGGAACTGATAAAAGTCCTTTCACACTCACACTTTATTGAAGAAGAAACAAGAACTCTGCTGTCCCTGAAGGTCATTGCCGAGAGGGAACTCCAACTCTCCTTATTGTGAGATAAGGTTAAGAAAATTAGCAGTGAACTGCTTCACTGAAATAATAATAATAATAATAATAATAATAATAATATAGTATTCTGCTTTCCGGGGATGAATTGAAAGCTTGCTGTATTTTTATTGGACTTTCCAGTGATGTCAGTTTGAGGCAGGGCTTAGATGAATAATTGCTCAAGGGCGAGTCTAAAGAGGACATAATTATTTCAGGGAGTGTCTGATGTGGGAAAGTGGCATTCCAACAGGAGGGAGAGACTGGGCCAGTCTGTTCTGCATCCCAGTGAACTCACGGACACTGCATGCGTGCTTCTGGCCCAGTGCAGTCAATTACAACTGTGCAACGCCACTGACCTCAGTTATTCTGCAGCAATTATTCAGGCAGCAACAATTTCACATCAAGGAATATTCGCTGTCGCAGCACTGGTAATGCAAGCATGTCTTAAACCTTTAAGGTATGCAGTCCTCAAGCTATTGCATCAGGCAATGGTTGCAAAACAGGCAAATGCTGACTTCAGTAAGGTTGCATGGGTGTAACTGAGAACAAAATTTGGCCTGTAGCATTAGTAAGAGTTTCACTCTAACTTGCTAGCGTGATGTGGAAGAACCTCTGTTTTGAAAGAACGGGGGAAGTGCTGCCTTCACTGCTGTCCATCTCCTACCCATAGGAGTCTCCAGTCCTCCTCTTTCAAAACAGAAAAAAATCAAGATGCCAATACTTCCAATTCTCCTACAAATCTTGCCTTTAAACTCTCCCTCAAATGCTGACAAGCTACCAAACTGGGCCTACAAGTAGTCTGTACTAAAACTTACCAGTAGTCCCATAATATGTTGCTGCTCCTAGTCGTGCCTATTTAGCCATTTGCTTCATTCAGCTTTTGGGTCTTGCCATTGACAAAGGCTGGAAAAGCTCTGCAGCTTTTTATTTTAAACAGGTATATAGCAGCACGGTCCATCACAAAATCATCCAACTGCTAGAACTGTACAAACATGGTTGGGCAATCAGTGCTCTTCACTCAAACCAGTGCTATCAACTTATGTTTCCTAAATACCAAGCAAAAAAATGCAAGAGCAAAAAAGGAAATTATCAAGGAAGCCAAATTTATTTATTATATTGTTATTCCAAATTTATTTTCTGATGTACAGCAAGAGGCTGGAGAGTACCACAAACACATTTGAAACACAAGTAGCTCAGTCAATGTTGTTCTATGCAGCCTGGTAAACACTGCCAGATCCAGTAACTTGGGAGTCACTCAATTAGTAATGCAAGATTACAGCTACCCTGGAAAAGCCTTACAGCATGGATTAGTAGTGTATCAGACTACCCAAATGCACCTCAGAGAGACCCTGCACATCAGCTAAGTTGCTCTCTCCAGTATAGTAAAATCACTACTCACAAGCTATGGTTTTAAAGTGCCTCCTACTAGTTCCTTTACCAACACACTGTTTGTATTTTTTGCCTCTACTGTTCCTCACGTATGAAGTGAACTTCCAGAAGTGATAAGTCACTCAAGGCTTTTATAAGAGCAGCTGTGTTGGTCAGGGATCTCACACCTCTTCAGTCCTAATTTAACTATGAGATAGCAAAAAAGCAATGGCAAAGAGCTGGCTCCAGTTTATTATGCATTTTATCTGTCAGGCAGCACAACTGATGGCATAGGAGACACTTACAGCACTACGCAATCTCCACTTTATATTTAAGGATTCCGATTGCGTCATCTGATTTTCTCTCACTTGTGCTCTCTTCTTTCTGTACGAGCCAAGGAAACTCAGTTTCTCCTCACTGCTCAGTACCAATAACATCTATCTTCAAGACTTGATTTGTTTTTATTTAAGCCTTGCCACCAAATTCATTTAATTACTATCAGCATCCATCAGCCACCAATAACATCTAATTTTCAGACTCAATTAAAATGCATTTTGTTTTCATTTAATTGTTGCCACCAAACTCATTTAATTACTATCAGCTTCCTAACGCTTTTAGCATCTCAGTCACTCCAAAGCAGAACACTATCACACCACCTGGGATCACCAATTGTCAATAAAATGTACATACTAAACAGGTTTCTAATGCAATGTAAGTAGTACTTTGACATTGGTAATCCAATACAAACAATGCATCTAATTCTGCAATACATATAGTCACATGGGACTTAGTGTAATTGATGGACTCTCCACGTAAGGACTTTGCTGGTTGCAGAAAGCTGACATCTTGTTTCTCCCTAAGTGGAAATCACTTAGCAGTAGCTTCTGTGCGCCACTGGTTTTCTGCAAATGGAAAAGATTAAAGAAGTCCCTGGCTCGCCTGTGGAAGAGGAAATCGTCCTTAAGACATGTTTGACAAGGACTTCCCAGTATTTTGGTAAAGTTTTAGACGTGTCTAAATGCTAGGAAAGCCAATACAGAAGTCAAGATCAAACTGGTTTGTGGCTCTTTAGCAATAACCAATTTTGCTTTGTTTTGCTTTTTAGATAAATATTTCCATTGTGGGATGGAGCTTGGTCTACTTTAAGGAAAAATGGGAATTGGATTTTTTCTCACCATCCATCGTGTCTGTAACACTGAAGTCTATCTTAATGCAAGCACTTTGGATCATAAGACAAAGTCATTGCAAGTATGCTATTTTCTTCTTTTTCAGCCCTTTCCACTCTACTCCTTCCAGCTTACTGCAAGCTCAGGAAAAATAACACACACAAATAACTCTTCTGAACTATTCCTCTAAGGCCTGTAAAATGACTTTGAAGGAATCATTGGGTTTCTCCTGCTGTGCTGATGCTAATTTACCAGAATATAAAGTAATACGACATATTCAGAAAACCATGCTCCTATCTCCCTTACTCACCGTTCAAGGCTTCAGCCCCCCGTTTTCAGCTAGCCTGGCTCTTAACTCTCACCAATTCCACTGTGAGTTGAGCCTTTAGCAGGGTTAATCCTTAGTCTGGTCCTTACTCCTTCCAAAGAACTCTACTGTAGTGTGCACTGATGATCCCAGCGTTACGGAGAAAAGTCACCACCAATCTGCCACCTCTGTCATGACACAGAGAATGATACCTCCAAGAAGGGCAAACCGCCCCACAGTCTCGGAGTCTCCTTGCTGATTCTTTGTTTTGCCTCCAATGCAGCTGGTGTTGAGCCTACAGTGAAAGTGGAGAGCTGAGGGCAGGTAGGAACAGCAAGGTGAGCAGAGCTGGCAAGAACATATGAACACATGGGATGGATGGATGGATGGATGGATGGATGGATGGATGGATGGATGGATGGATGGGTGGATGGATGGATGGGTGGATGGCAGCATTCAGAGTAAGCAAGCACTGGTACAAAAGGTGTAGGAAAACCACAAGGGGGGCAACTCCCTAATCCTCCTCTTCAGCCACTCTTTTACCCCTCTAGCTCCCTTTCTCCAGGTTATTTATTGTTCATCACTTGAGCTATCACCATACCCAGAAGAACCATTTCTAACATGTACAGATACTGTGGCAAAGTTAGCTGTATAAACAGTGTTTCATGCAATACTGTATTATAACCTTTCAAGTACAGAAAGGCCCAAGTATATAGCAAATCTGAGGTCTACCATGTATTGTGGTAGCTATTAATTACAGGGGTATAAAGCCCAGTTTATAAGCCAAAGAGAAGCAATACTTGGCAACAAATGCAAACTCAAACTCTGCAAGCTCATATACCTTAAAGGATGAAGCAGAACAAGCTTGAAAAGGACAAGATATTCCTCAAATTTCTTTCCTAATCAGAAGCAAAAGAGCAGCAAAAATTACATCTCATCTCAATCACACAAATCAAACACACTATTTTTATAATTAAAAAAAAAAAAAAGAAAAAAAAGAAAAAAAAAAAAAAAGACAGAGAGGAAGAGAATCTGTAATATACAGGCCCAAACTGTCAGTCTTACCATCTTGGGGCAAACCTTACCACAAACAACTCTATTAGCACCTCATTCACCACTCAGTTCTTACCAGCTCTAGTAAAAAGTGTGCTTACTCAGACCTACCTTTCCAAACCTTGATTCCAACCTAATTCAACTCTTTATTGATAAATACCCACATTACTAACATGACAACTACAGCTCATTACCTTGTGAGCACCAGTCCTCATGCTGAAGAGTCACAGAGAGATTTTAAACTTTTCAGACTTCCTATCAAGATCCCTAATCAAGGTGTTGGTTACAGATCTGCAGCATCTCCCAACCCAGAACTAACCATCATCACTCCTGCACATACCTTTAAGGGATCCAGCAAGAAATCAAACCATCCAGCCCCTCCTCTGCTAAGCCCTATCCTACCTGAGAGTTATCAAGGCCACTCAGCCCTGCCTGCCTCGCTTCTCTCGGTCCCACAAACAAGTCCCATCCACTCTTTCAGGCAAGCCACTACCTACAGCTTTGGATAAAGAGGCCTGAGCAGGTAATTTCAGATAGTTCAGGACAGGATGGGCTGCAGAGTTAGACTTGGCCCTGGACCCTGATGACGAAGGGCAGGGGAGCCTGAAGCCAGTTACAGCTCAGGCTGAGCCTGGGAGAGGTGGGCTGCAGGCTGGGGTTCACACGAACCTCCACAGATTAGGGCTCAGGTTAGACCAAGGGGTGAAAAGCTGTGTTTAAGACAAGGACTTTCAAGTAAACCTTCTAGTCCCAGCAAAAGCTACGTACCAAACATTTTTGTCCTCATATCCCTTAATGGCCCTTAAAGCCAACCCTTAACACAGCACAGAGGCTGTCAGAGGGGTCACTGCATATTTCTCATTCCGCTTTGTCAGAAGCTAAAATATAGCCTGCCGTCTTTTCAAAAAATTATGGAAAAATCCCTATCTGCGAGTCCTACCCTACAATCTGGGCTGCATGTCCCCTGCAATCTCCAAAGTAGACACGGATCCCTGGGCTAGACACAAGAGAGTCTTAAATCTGGTGCTGTAGGCTAATGGGCTGGGCCTAGCGCTCACCTTGCTGCTTGGGAGGGTTTAGAGCTCTGCACAGGCGGC
This sequence comes from Crypturellus tataupa, assembly GCA_034781795.1. Classification (NCBI taxonomy): domain Eukaryota; kingdom Metazoa; phylum Chordata; class Aves; order Tinamiformes; family Tinamidae; genus Crypturellus; species Crypturellus tataupa. The sequence goes on along the minus strand of JAWLRI010000050.1, from coordinate 183,996 downwards.
AGAGTTCAGAGGCAGGTTGTTGCACGTCAGGAAGAAGGGCCAAGATTGTTCCTATTTCGATGGCTTGAAAATAAACAACCATAAAGGGGAAGGGAAGAAAAAATAAAGGAGGAGAGAGTAACTGTCAGCTTCAGACTGTGTTTAGGAGTAACGACTGTGGCAAAGCAATTACCATTTAACACTACACAAAATATTGCAGTTCGTGCCTGTGGATGGGGACAGTCTCAGGAAGGGATCACTGTTTTTTCTCACCCTGAATCTTCACGTATAAGCACCAGTCTTTTTGGTGTTTGCTGCATGCTCTTAGAATCTGATCCTAAACCCAGTATTAGTGCCATAGCTGCAGCCTCTGCCTGGCCCAGAACAAATTATACCTCTGTCACCTCTGAGAGTGTAAAATTTCATCCAAGAACTACAGATCCAGGAAAAAAAAGTCAATGGTACTATGTAAAAAAAAAAAAAAAAAAAAGGTACTATGTAAAAAAAAAAAAAAAATCAAACTTACAAAGAGTTATGTACAATATTGAAACATTATTACTACTTTTCAATATATGAAGGTTTAAATATATTTAATATATATTAATTATATTATACAAGTGCACAAATATATATTTATAATTAAAATAATTATAGTACAATATATTTATAAAGATATAAATAATATATTATAAATATAATTTATAAGCAATATTAGTAGTAATAGTTATAATTATAGTATATGCACATATTTATATATTTATCATTAACATACATTAGATAATATATATTGAATCTTAATAGATTCTTCAATGTAGTTTATTCAAGAATTTCTCCCTCTAGAGGAAATGAAAATTAATGCAAGGTCAAGATCAGGAAAGTAAGGCAGAGGTCAGCTTTTTTTGCTATAGAAATGTAGCACTATTTTTGAAGGGGCAAAACCTCATCTATAAAAATAATGACTTACTAATTTACATATTCATTATACTCCAGTAATGCCCCAGAAAGTTAAAAATAAATTGTCATTTTTTCTGAGCAGAGATGTAAATAGCAAGGTCCATGGAAATAGACAGGAGCCTGTACATGTTCTTCCTGTCTCCACAGCACTTCTTCATTCTGCAAGCGCATGGCAGGGAAGAATCCTACGGATCAAGAGCCTACAGAGACAGGGTGCCTGCTGCAGTCTACGTCCACATTCAAACTTGCTGTACCATTTTGCAGATAAAAACAGCAGGCAGACTAGGAGATTCAGCTACAGAATCAGGTACATTTTTCCAAAGGGGAAATGAAAAAGAAATCATTTTCTCGCCTTTGCACCTAGATCATTGCTCCCACAGCCGTTTGTATACAAAAACTGCAGGATACTGTCTTCACGAGATGATGGCCTTGTTTCTTTTCCATCTTGAAGCACCACAGGTGTGGTTCTTGGCTGAGCAGAGCTGCCAAAAGCAAGCCTGTATCTGGGCACCAGAGGCCTGTCACAGCTAGCTTTGCATTCTTTAATCAAAATATTACAGCGCAGAAATGAAAATCCTCTAAGCAGACACATCCTTACAGGCAGAGCTGGTTTTACCTGCTTCAACACAGGGAAAACAAACCTCCACCTTCTAGTGTCTTACCGCTACATAAAACAAAACCTATAGTGCAGGAGCAAATTAATACCAAACCAGGACTGATTTCAGAACAGGGCTGGAGTTGGGAAACAGCTGCTCAGAATGCAAAGCTGTCGTGCAGCACTGTGAGCTCCCCCTCCCCTTCCCTTTTCTACCCTCCCCAAAGGAAACAAAACAAACAAACAAACAAACAAACAAACAAACCCAACACCAACATATCTGCTAAGATTATTTCCCTCCTAGCCCTCCCATCTCATATATTTCCCACCAAGTCCCAGTGAATGAGCGCTGACTTATCTCCTGCAAGATGTGACTAATTGCTTTTGTAGATTTTTATCTTCGACAGCATAGCAATAAATATTCTCTCTGTACACATTTAAGCTTTCAAATATCATTCAGTCTTTTGTACACAGATTCCCAGAAGTGCTTTTTTTATAAGTATCTGACCTGTGCCACATGGTGACCCTACTCAAAAAAAAAATGCCCCACACCACTAAGAGCACCTCAAATTAGGCAGTTAAATTTTCAGCCCTTGCTTACCTGCAAACAGATGACAAGAAACTCCTTACTGTGGCACAACTGTCTACCTACTGTCTAATGCATTCTCTCTCATCTGTTTTAAGCCAAACCTCCATTAGATTAAGCTAGAATCTCTTTAGCTCTAGTATGGCAGGATTTGGTCAACAGCATTTCTACGTTCACTTCGCATGTCTTGCATGTATGTCCCCATGATTTTGTAAACCATTTCCATATCCCCCTGCTTTAACTTTCTCCTCTCCAGACTGAGGAGTCTTAGCCTTGTTAGTCCCTCTTCACAAGGCAGCTGTCTCATGCACTCTTAGGGAAGCTCTGCAGCCTTCCAATCATCACTGCGTGGAGACTGGAACTGCAAACAGTGCTTGAAAGGAAGGTACACCAAAGCTTTGACACTGAAACCCCCACTGAAGCTTTGGAGCCAACGGAAAGGGGTTCTCACGACTTAGGGGTAGTTATCACATGTGCACAATTTAGTAACATCTCTCCACTAGCCCTTCTCAGATCCACCTGGGGATGGCACAGGCCACAGCTCTCCACTCATCCCCACAACCTCTCCAGGCTACTTGTATTGCTTGCTACCAGCCGAGCTCCACAGCAGGGGCACTTGCAGCAGCCCACAGCTGACCACAGAGCCTGCCACTGCATCTACTCTTGGTGAGAGAAGCAGGGGGAAGACACAACAGCAGCAGCAGCATTAATTGTGTCCCAGGTTGCCTTATTCCAGGTAATGGCATTCCTGCTCCAGCAGTAGCCTGTCTCTGTAAGGTCTCGTTGCTTAGCACAGGTGCAAGCAACAGGACATACCATAAATACTCAGCTAGGGCAAGATGTAAAGTGAGTGGACTTCTTCCAGATCCTAATCCATGGGGAAAAACCTTACATCATCATACACTGATGTCAACAGAGCTTAACTAAATACTTAAACTACTCTTAAGACTTTTTCTTTAATGTGAGATACAAACATCCCTTTGGAGGCCCTTGCTCCAAATTAGTGACTCTCAGTAGTTATATCCCTAATGTACTTGGTAACAGTCAATTTCTTGCTTCAAAGATCACCAGAAAGAAGGATCATCTCGTGGTCCTGACCTAAAGAGCTTCTGCCGGCCCATGCACTTCCTGCGGACTATCTTGTTTGTAAGACAACTGCAGCCTACAACAGCCAGGATACATGAGCTGCACTCGTAGCCCACCTCCACAAGCACATACCAAGCTGCAGCAGCTATCCCCAGGCCATCTGCACTTTCACAAGGCAGCCCTTGCTGGCATGTTCCACCTCGGATGCTGCACGAAGTCCTCAGCTACGTCAACAGGCTCTAGAGAAAACACCCAAGGCAGGTAGTCAGCCCACGCCTCATATGGCCTGCCAGATAGTCCTGCTATGCATTGCTGCAAGCAAAGCTCGAATTTGATTCAGAACCATCTTTATACTACACTACTGCTAGAGCTGGGCAAACTCGATCAAGTTGTGGTATGCAGCCTAGGGGAAAGACAAGGTTACATGAGCTGGGATGCTTCCTTTCCCCTTGAGCACAAGGCTTAAAAAGGAGGCTGCCATGATCTAAAATGCCTCCTTAAGTAAAGGATGCAAAAACACTTAATGGGACAGAGGCTTTGGGCCAAGGGCTTCCAGTCTCTATGTCTAAAACTAGTAGCTATCTTACATCTTTGGAGCACATACCTGCAATGAAAATACTTTCCCTTGTGCCTGGCAACCCCTCACGTAACACTGATCAGCCAGGAACCGGTTTTCAGGCAGATGAGTCCACTACTGGCCTGCTTTAACAGCTTCTTAGAGCTCTCTTATGAATGCTTAGTCCACCTCAACAGCTCTTGAGAAAGTTTGCCCTGTGCACAACCTCTCGCTGCAGCAAGACAACAGATGGGCCACATTTCAACACCACTGACCCTCCCTTTCTGTTGCGTACACCTTCATGTACCACAAATAGTAGCACTGATGCACACTGATACCCCACAGCTTTCTCAGGCAGCAGAGAGGATCAACATCGAAGTGCACAGGGTCTTTGTTGTTTCAGTTACCCCCAGGCTTTAGCCAAATTGGCGAAGTTTTTTTTGTTTGTTTGGTTGGTTGGTTTTTTTTGGAGGATGCCCATTTTGGATGTCACCTCCCCTGCTCTCCATCATCACAACCCAATTTAGACAATTTCAGTCCTCCCTGGGAGCAGAACAGGGCCCCAGTTCACAGTTAAGCCTGTCTTTGGTTGGCAGACTAAGGTACAGGGCAGGTTCAACGCTAGTTTTTCCAGCATGGCACATATGAACACAGCCACAAAGATTCAGGACAACCATCCCGCGCAGCAGTCAAGGCATCTCCGCGCTAGTAGGCAAGGGCATGACAGACCCTGTGTTCACACAACTGGCAGCACCTCAGCCTTGAGCCTTAGACAAACGTCTACTAACAGAACTTCCCTCAGGAAGTAAACCTCACCCTTCCCTATCCCCTCCTACTACTCCTCCTTTCTTGCACCTGATACAGTACCATTTCACCAAATGCACAGGTATTTCTACTATATCGTCAAAAACAAACAAACAAAAATTCCCAACAGGCAAGACAATGAACATCTTGTCTCATGGCAATGGCCAATACGTTTCAGCACTGCTGCGTACACTTACTGAATACTGGATATTCTGCATATAGTGGAGTGCTGATCTGTCTCTGACTGGACAAGGGGAAAAGGGAAGAAGGTTATGTGAGGTTATTAACCAGTTCCTTTTTCACCAAAGTTTTCCAAGGCAGGGGCACCAAAAAGGGTATAGAAGTCAGACTATTTTGCCTTGAAGAACAGCATCCACTTGTGCAGCTGGCCCTCAACATCTGTGTGTCTGCCACAAGTGGCTGCCCAGGCTACAGACTCCTGTGGGGGAGGAAGGAGAGCAGAGAGAAGGAAGCTTTAACTTGCCCCGTCTGACCCACGGTGATAGTGTCCAATAGTTGAGGGATAAAGGCAATTCTCTGTAATCAGTGACTGCTCTCTAAGCATAATCCTAGGACAAGTGCACTCCCCGTGTGGGAAAATAAATCAAGACGTATATAGAGAAATCAGCAGCCTTCCATGTGCTGGTGCAGGAAGCTCCAAGACTGCTGGCAGCAAAAAAGAGTGGTCTGTGCTTTACAAGGTGAGGAAGACACCTCTCCCATGGTTTTTGTCAGCCTTAGAGGTCAAAGTGCCTGATGAGAGAATGTGGCAACCTGAAGTTCTTTGTCCCAACCCCAAGAGCTCATTTATGAGCTGAACTCTTACCAATCCTTCTGTTCCAAAGGGCTGAGGCAGCCTAGCAGAGAAGGGACAGGTATGCTGAGTCCCACCACACAGAGCTCCTGGAATAGGTTTTCCCTCAAACATATTTGAATTTGAACATACTAGTCTTGATAGCGAACACTCATAGGAGCAGCTTAGAGGCAGCTTGCTCACAGTGCTTTTAAGCACAGCACAGCTAAACACTGGCAAAGGTGAGGACCTTGGTCTGTTTAGGTAGGGTGGCTTCACAATGTCACTGGGCAGTAAGGAGAGCTGCTTCCCAAATCATGAGATGGTCCCCAATCAGTCTGTTCCTTCTATGGTATAAAGAAAACATGGACTGGCAGATGAACTATTTTCCAGCTCTGCCATTTCCTCTCCTCAGAGAATCTGTTTAAACCAAATCATTACTTTGGAGCAAACCAAACTAACATAGATGTAGTGCAAAGAGGCAGGAAAGCAGGACCCCAGGTATGAATCAATGCAAGTTTAGTAGCAGTTTAAACCTGCACATATAGAGAATTTTAATATACAGAGGTATGTTAAAATCATTTCTTTTTCTTTTTAGGGTCAGAAAGAATGTGCCCTCCAAACAATTACACATCTTGTTAACGAAACAACCTTCACTTTTAGTACTGTACGTATATAAATAGAAGATTTTTAATAATAAAAAAAAGTAAATAGCCCACAACCACCAACCCATTTCCCCAAGTCAGAGTCAATTTTATTTGCCTTTCTTCATTTTGGCAGTTTTTTCTTTCCGCTTCTTCACATGTTTTGGAATTTTGGTTTTCCTCTTCTCTCTTTGGGCTTCTTTAACCATCTTTTTCCTTTCCTACAAAAGATCAAACAGCAGTCACTTCAAATCATCAATAACAAGAATTTAGAGCGAGCTGAATTGATCAGGTATGTCAACATTGTAACAAATGGGGAGGAAATGTTAAACAGCTTTGGCTCACACTATCACTTGTTGTATTAAGCTGTCAAAGATGCTGTTAGCAAGAAAAAGTGGTGCAGGGGAAGACAGGAGTGGGGAAGGGGAAAGGATTGGTATGAGAAGGCGTTACGCCACTGCAGTAGACTATTATTTGTGTCATACTGTGACTCTCCTGGCTGCGGCTACACTCTCTGTGGCTGCGACTCTCTCCGAAAATGGAAAGTCAGCATATTTAAGAAACAAACAAGAATCCCACCCATGATCACTCTTAATCACTTGTTGAACCTACAGCTCAACATGCTGATTACCAAGCACCTGATCTTATCCACACAAAAAGAAGTCCAAGGAGAATTGACCAAGACCTTCCTGCTTTGTATCTGAAAAAAGAGCAGCTACAGATCTCTAAGCGAAGGGAAACAGCAGAGTCATTTAACAAAGCTGGCATCTATCATCTCTCGTCCTTCTGGGGATGGGACATCCAAGAAGTAAACCCCCTCATCTTAAACCATCATAAATCCAGCAAGTTTCTTTCTGTTTTTGCACAGGACTCTCACTTATGGGTGATATTCTGCAGAAGAGCCTGAACAAAAACAGGGAACACATGCTACATAGTGCAAAAAAGGAAAACTAAAAACAAACAAAAAAACCCTAAAAAACTCTCTTTCTCATAGCAAAGCTAGTCAACCTTCACCAATGGTTCTGCAAAAGCCACTACGGCCATGATATTTAACAATGCCACTATGGCATTGCTACCAAATTTCCAGTTCTACAGGTAAGGTTCTCTGAGCAAAAGTTAGGGAGGCCACAACTACATGCCTGCTGCCCAAGTCTGGAAGAACAGCCAGAGATACTGAAGAGCTGTCCAGTTCTCATTTGAATTTCTAAATATGCATAGCTTCAGAATTCCCCAGAGAGATCCCTGACTTTGTCTGGACTAGAGAGCTTGTTATATGTCCTGCTGTACAAGAACACCATTAGAGTAAACAGCCACAATGAAATTTGCTCTCTGCTCTCACCCTCCACAAGGAGACCACAGCTTGCATCCATCAAGAAGCAACTGTAAGAATCTATGTTCAGATTTGCTGCCAGCTTACCTTTTTATCTATGCCAGCTTCAAGAGGTTTATCTTTAGGATGCAGAGTTTCTTTGCAACCCAATTCAGAGTCCTCTGAACTTCCATCAGCATCATCATCAGAGCTGGTTTCCAATTCCTCAACATTTTTTTCAAGAAGTGCAGGAATCTGCAAATGGACCAACACAGAATTTCTCACACCAAATTCAATAGCACAAAGGCAAAAATCAGCACATGACCAGAATTTCCTACAAATAAAATCCTGAGCAAGCTTTGTGCCATCTCTTTCAGCACAGACATCAACCGTTCTCACAAAAGAACGAAAGAGGTTATTCCGAACTAAATTTGGTAAAATCAGAATATTCAATATAGAACCTTTTATGCACAGCTGCATTAGCCCTTCCAGCACAGTGACATAAGAGAAAGACAATTTGCTAACATGGAAGGAAGTCATTTAATTATATTCAGATCATAACCAAACCCATTTAGGGGCACACAAATAGACTTTAGTGGAAACACAGGCATCTACACTTTAGTGGAAACACAGGCATCTACACTGCAAAACAGACTTGATCTTAAACCAGACTGATGACTGTGCCAAAGGCCGTCCCCTTCCCATGTTTAAAAATAGACTACAGCACTACTAGATAATGTAGGGTTTCAAGATTGGGGGAGGCTGGGGAGGGGGACAGGATCCAAACATGGCTCCTTCTTTGAGTAATCAACTCGAGATATAATGCTTTAGATTGATCCATACCCTACTTCTTACGTAATGTGCTTTAAAGTATTGATTGTGACATTTTAGTACTTATAAAAATACAGAAGTCTTGTCTTATGCCTTACACTGTAGGGTGGATCTTTGCACAGTAATTACAGCACAGATACCTTGACCATATCAAAATTTATGGACACATTACATGTCATATCAATTACATTTCTCATGATTTGAAAGCATCTTCCCTCCCTCTCCATGCATTCCCTTAAAGAAGGCGGTAATAAAGGCATTCTCTCCACTCCTTAAGCGTTTAAAGTTATTAAGGACGTTAAAATGACTTTTAAAGTCATTAAAAAGGATAGCAAAAAGCCCTCTCACCTTCTGAACACCAGACAAATCCTTCTTCAATCCTGTCACAGTCTGATAAAGAATCTACATCCAGGAATAAAGAAATAAAATTATGTTATCAAAATGACTCATATCTAAGACCCACACAAAAATAATACCTCAAAAGATATGACCTCTGCATTAATATTAATCATACAATTTTAAGTACAACCATAGTTCATTTTACAATTAAGTTTTACTAAGAATTCATAATCTCCCCTCATTTGCAGTGCCTCAGGATGCCTACTCACATTATCCTGCTGAACATTCAATGCCATGTCCTCCTCTTTCAATTTCATCATTATATCCACATCTCTTTCATAGTTTTTAACTTCAGTTAATGTTCGAGGTATGTAAGCCTTCTTAAAAACCTAGCAGAGTGAAAGGAAACAAGTACATTTGCTAATTTATATATAGTTTCATGATGTTCTTCCATCCTAACTATGCATTTTCAGAAGAATAATCATGAGGGGGTTCTAATGGTTCCAAGAAACTCAAAAAGAATAATGTAGTAACCCATTACCACTTCCATTGTAGAATACTTTTTTTTTTTCCTGGAGTAGACTAAAATGGAATTTACACATTCTTGATACTCATCACTAATAATAAGGCTTATTCGTTGTTATGACCATCAGTAGTCCACTTATTTGCGAACTCCTATCCCTTCACTTTCCTCTTAAGTGATTCAAGTTAAAGTTTTGTATTCTATTTTTTTTTTTAATGTTTGTATCATGTGGTTTATAATGCCTTCAGGCAGGAACTCCATTAAAATTGCATTTTTCAGCTTAATACTTACACAATCTCTCTGTTGATATATACTCCAACATACAGAGGGTTCCTGCAGCAGTAAGGTAAAAGCTAACCACCATAAACATTTTACTTCAGGTTTGGGATGGGATCTCTGGAGACTGTACTCCAGCAAACTGAAGTCACTAAGAGATCAGATGCATTTTTACTTTGAGTCCACTGGTTCTAAATCAGTCCTATCACCTCACTAAAAACACACTTTACATCATAATGACTAGACCAAGTCAGCAAAGACCATATTTCCACAGAGCTTGCATTTAATTAGCTCCACTCTTTTGTGAGACAGAAGTGTCATAACTAGCCTGAGGTCACGTGGGAAGTCTGTGAGAGCAGGAAACTCAACTCAGATGGTATTGACTGTCCTGTGAGATGGATGGTTTAGTACTTTCTCATAGATAGAGGCTCTGTTTCTGAGAATAATGTCTTTGCAAAAGGTGGGCATGGAACAAAAGAGCAACCTCTGGTCCTATACTTCAGTGGGACATCTATTCTCAGAAACTCTTAGGAATCAAGTCTTTTCTTTGACAAGCTCGAGTCAACAGCAGTCAGTAAAACCTGCAGATGTCCAAGAGCAAAATAAAATTATTAAATCAAGCAGTGTTGACTCCAACAATATATGCCTGATGAATTAACATGAGTACATTCCCACTGATAAAAATTCCACTCAAGACAAAATATTTTTAAACTTTTCTGGAACATCAACTTAAGGTTGCGACTCAAAAGAAACTTTCCAGAATGCTAGCAGTTTTCAGTAATGCAAATAGAACAGATTTGTGATGGTTTCTCCTGCATGCAAAAGCAAGGTAGAGGAACAGTAAATAGAAGAACTGATTTAGACTGAGAAGAGAGATAGACAGTTTGGTCAGTGCACATATCTGACTATCCCATGAATTTTTCCATTGCTGTGTTATTGTTTAATCACATTGGCACAATCATATCTTTGTTTCTTTGCTTCTAAGCTGATCCTGAACTGGAAGACATGTAAAGTCACAAGCAAATACACTGGTCTGCAGAGTGCAGTGTCTGCCTTCCAATTTCTGCTCATTGCCACTTCAGCTTTTTCCAAACACCACTCCTCAATATTTTGTCTTCTCAACTAGTGCAGAACATACCAGTATCATAAACATTATGTTTTATCATCTGTATTTCTTCCAATTAAAGAATATTTTCACTGTTTAGAAGAGGTGAGATTAATATTAATTTCATAGGAGGAACAAAACTCCTCACTTACTTCCTCATCCACTTTATCTTGACTGGATCTTTCCTCCTCTGTTCTTTTGGATGCAATTTCCATTGCCTAAAGAAATGTAAAGCAATATAATGTTATCATGCTGCAGAATCACATCTTTAATCCAACCATTCACATCTTTGTATCTCCCTGTATTCTACTCAGGACACTCAGAACCCCACTGCTCTCCTCACAGCAGTGCCCTCAGCGACACCTAATGGTATCCGGCCTTTCTGCAGGGCCCGTCCCTTTGACTGCAGATTCCCAGCGTTAATGCTGCAAGAACACATGCCAGGATCCTTCACGAGCAAGCCCCGCAGATCCAGCATGACCACAGGAAGTAACAGCACAAGGAAGTAAGTGAGCAGTGCCCCAGTAGTGGGCTTTGTTTTCCCCGCTGCCACACACACCAAGTAATCCGGGGTGGCACAAGCTAGTCGAACCAACCGTGGAGCCTAGTACAGCTTCACTCAACCTCTAGTTATGGCAGAAGTACATAACATCAAAAAACACCCATGCCACACAGGTATTTGGACAGCATTCAGGCTCTGCGTCATGGTCTTGGCCAGAAATATGTACACATCCTATCTCCACTCCTAGCCTGGTTTGCATGGCCTAGATTTGGTTCTTTCCCATTTATTCAACTAGTTGCTTCAACCAGAAGGGCTGTTTTTTCATCTAAATGAAAGCAAAGTAATAGCACCTAGAAAATATATGCTACACTTACCTCCTCCTGGAAGCAGTAAGTCCCACCAGCCAGTACATTTGGCTAGTAAGAGTGTGTTCTTTGGAGTAAGATTACCTTGAGTCATTCACTTCCTTCCCCAATTTCTCCCTGCTTAAGTTTGCATTCTTAATTCCTTTCTTTATATAAATACTGTTATACTCCTGCCAGGTATTTGCTGAGCTAAATAAGCTCCCCTCTTCTTTTCACGAAGGGAAAAGCATACTATTTTACTGCAAGTAGCTCCTGACATTTGAGTTCGAGCAATCAGACCCCAGAAAACATAGAATGAAAACATGTTCATCTTATAATGGTACACATGTACCACATAACGGTACATCCTGTAATGGCACATAAAAGATTCACATATATGCCTGAATTGCAGGCATGACAACACCTGCTATGAGCCTACTTAAAGAGTAGGCAGCAAAGCAAGTGAGAAGGACTTTGAACCAAACATGATTATTTTGTTCACACTTTAAATGAGCAACGAGGCCTTGAGGTCTTACCTTAGTGAGATAATCATCCAGGTTCTCACTTGTAATAGAAGGATCAGTAATAAACTCAAACAACTCCCTCACTGTCATCACTGCAACATTGCGCTTCTGAAAAAAGTCTGTAAGGAACCCAATAAAAAAAAGTCACTGTACAACATACACAACTGTTACGTGAGAGTGACAGTTACAGCAAAATAACTGCCCTGACGACTTGGAAAAGTCTCAATTGCACTACCGCATTCTGCTGAGTTTGTTTTGTTTGAAATCAAGGCACTCTTGGCCAGCTAAAATAATGGCCAGCTGCAACATAACTGGAAGAAAAGAAACTGGTCAAGCCTCAAAGCAAATCAACCTCCGCAGGAGTCACACTGCATGGAGAACAGATCAAGAAGGAAAAAGTAGATAGTTTAGGACTAGTGCAGTATTTGTAATTGCCAAGCTCAAAACATGATTATTTCAAAGAATAAAGTATGCAAACCTCAAACTTTTGTCAAAGAAACTGGGAAGTATCCACTGAAACACTGTACAGACTAATTATGATCCACCTTAGTAAAAAGACATATGGAGCACAATTACACACTAGCATTTTCTCTAATACTATCCTCAAAAAAAAAAGATATTTTTAAAGGTAAGTACAATTACATTTGGAGGCTGTACTTCTGCAGAGAACATAAGGCTAGGCATTTCTTCCCAGTCTCTGTAGTAGGATTATACAGGGAAAACTGGGGTGGGAGGAAAGAAGGGGGGAGGGGGGAAGAATTGGACTCCCAAGGTCACCAGCAATTAAGGTGAGCACACCAAGAGAGATTAATTAAGAGACAGCACATCCCCACCTCCCCACCATACCCCCCAAAATCTCACAAAAGTCATTCGAAAAGAATTAACAAGAAATTCCTGAAGAAACAACTAGCATACTGAGTATCAACAAAAACACAGAATCAAAATGTAAAGCACATCTGTTTCACAGGCTTTCAAGTGTCTCCTAAAGAAAAAGAGGAATGGAAAAGAAAGGCAGGAAAAAAGCAGATTACAGCAACATATTACTTGTCCTTTGAGAAGAGCAGAGCCTAGTGGAAGACTTAACTGTTACACTTACTCTTATGTACTACATTAGACCAAATCTTTAAGAGAAAAATACTATAGATGTACATTGCTAATCAAAATGTTGTAAGTCATACTTATGAATACTATAAGTGATGCTTTTCTATTAAGTTATAGAATGCCTTGATCTTCTAAGTGGAGCTAGACTAGTGCAGGGAACTTTGTCACAATTAGTAACTTGGCAATTGAAAATTCCAGTTATAGGTTCCAGTCACAGAAGGAAACTGACCAGTATGTCTGCATATTCCTTAAAATAAGGGCAGCTAAGATGGCTGTGGGCACTGCTTCAAGTTTAAAGTCTGATCCTCTTTCTATTGCAAATATGAAATTCAGCCACTTGACTCACTTCAGTCAGGTAATTTCTAGTAAAATAGGATGCAAGGCCTTCTGAGCTCAGCACAGTCAACAGCTCCCCGAGAAAGCCACAAGAAGCTAGGACAGGGGACATTCTGATTCAGGTTTGACAGCTTTGACAGGCAGGCAAGCATCACAGCTGAAAGAACATAAGGAAGAACAGAGTTCACCTTCCCAAGCACAGAAGCCCTGGGAACCAGGGCCGAGCTGCTGCGCACGCACCGTTCACGTTGGCGCAGTCCTTGCGCAGGAACTCCAGTGCGTGTGGGTGGTCGTGCTCCACTGCCTGCGACACGTCGATGATGTGCGCCGCCCCGCCGTGGTACCTGCGGGCACACGCCACAACCACGCTTGCAAGCAAGGTAAGGAGACGCATGAACACTACACTGACAACCTAACGTCCTTTTCTAGCATGCATCTTAGAACCAGAGAAGTGTGGGGGTTCTTTGCGGGGGGGACACGACACACTATCTCTTTCCTCCTCCATCCAGGCTGTACTAGTAAACATAAAAGAAACACAAAAAGCAATGCTGAAGATGGAGGGAGGTAAGAGGGGAGGAGTATTCTTAACATTATTAAATATTATGTGCATGCATACATATAATACGTACTTATATAATTATGTACATATTATATATATATATATATTGCTGAGTTTTTCATTAGTTGAGTTTTTGTTTCTTAGTTTTTACAGAATTTTCAGAACTGAGTTAAGAGCTACATAATTAAGTAGATAAACTGAAAGCCCATCCCTGCTCCCCCAGAAGTAGACTAGTACTTTAAATGTATGCACAGAGCTGTCAACAAATGTGTTTTAGATGTTATAGTTAAGAATAAAGTTCAAAAACATACAGCATATTAAATTCACTGAGATCTGCATGAACAAGCCTGGCATCTTGATACATTCTTCTCATGTACTGGATGATTTGCAGGTACAGCTCCCGGACTTTTGAGTCAGACAACTGAGCGTTCTTCAGCAGAGGAGCAGGCCTTGAAATTTCCACACACATAAGACAAAGTGAGTACTTTTCCCCTCCTGCCAGCCGTAATGCTTTAACCACAGTACTTGACCCTTCTGTTCTGTACCTTGAAAGCCCACCCCGAGTAACTTGAGCAAAGCACAAGGAGTCAACCTGTCAGGCAGCAAAACTCAGTTCATGCTTGCCAGAGATACACAAAGCTCCACTTCCGAAGTAAGCTAAGACACAGACTATCCTACACTAATGCAGAGTTATCTTTCTGTATTATTAGCAAGCCTTTCCATCTATCTGGTTTTCCATCTGGTTAAATCACTTCAGGACTTCATTTTGAGAACAGCTATGGCTTCAAAATCAGGCAGACTCTCTACAGCAGTAGTTGGCAAAGATTTGGTTATTCTACAAGTCACACGCACATTTAAAAGTAATATACTAATTTTAGAGGTCTAAAGTAATAGTAGCCAAATTTGGTGGGTTTGTTTATTTTTAATATATATTTTTTTGATTTTCTAAGGATACTTACATATCACCTTTACCAATAAAGCCCATGACAAGTACATGACTTCTTAGCATAACTGGCTCTGGGCAAGGTATCTGAGCTGTAGTCAACCTGTAACAGGAACAAAACCACAAAAAATAAAAACAAACCAACTCCACTATTTGCATAGCAATAGAGCCTACAGAAACTCTTGCCTTAAGCATTTTAATAGAGTTAAAACAGAGTTAAAGAGCTCTTTTACAAAGATACTCATGCCTGTGAAAACAACTAGGAGATTAAAAAAAAAAGCCCACCACACAGAGCCATCCTGCTCCAACCCTTTTCTAAACATCCTCATGTCAGACAAAGAATGTTTACACAGTTTAGGTTAATCCTAGATTAACCTGTATCACTCAGAAATACACACTGCTGCTACTCAGCAGTAGCTATTTCTGGCTTCTTCCCACTTTTCAGTCAAGTCAGAATTCAGATGTTGAACTTAACAGCATGAACAGTAAGAAAAAGGAATTGCTTTATTTTTCTTCCCTGCCCCCCCCACTTTCTCCTCTCTTCCATAGGTAAGCTTAAAACACTTTCTAGAACACTCCAGAGATAAAAAGAGGTAGTGAACCAGTATCTAGCAACAGAGAGAGATCTCCTAGAAGTATGAGTTTCATTAACAGAAATGAGTTTCAGTTTGCATACTGAAATAAAAACTGACAGAATCACCTTATTAAATTCCTCATTTCTTTTTCAGCCCATGTCTTCACCATTTTTCTTGGGTTGCCTTTGCAATATCCATGACGAAATCTTTTTTAAAAAAGCACAAACCGCACTAGTTAGCATGTCAGTATTAGAAACAATTATTTTACCACCATTCAAACAAACATTACTTTTCATTAAAATCAGAGAGAATTCCAGCTCACCTGAATTCACCACTCACATACTTGTCCCGATCTTTAAATGTCAGAATAGAAGTTTTGTAAATCTTTATTGCTCTGTTTTCTCCACTTGCAGTACTGGCATGATATACATTAGCCTATTGGATTATAAAGGGAAGAAACAACATTTAAAGGAAAGAGTTCTTTACAGTAAACTTAAATTCTTGTTCCACTTCACCAAGATATTTTCCAGGGTGTCAGGCAGAGAGGATAAACTTTTTCACCTTAGCCCCTCCGCAGTGCTCAGCTGAGCTAGTGCAACTGTGCATAAGGGAGAGCTGCCTCTGTAAGCAGCAACTTACAGGAAGTTTTTAAGACTGCATAGGGGTATTAATGCACACAACAAAACTCCACATCAACCACATTTTGATACTGAAACAACACCATGTATAAACAGTTAATCTGAAATCTGTCCACTATTTAGGGCCTAAAACATGACCCAGATGCCCCATGGTGACACCACCACACAGCATGGAATTACACTTCAAATCAGCCTTGAGACCATGCAGTCTAAAACTAACTTACTAATCTACTTGATTTGGTTTTAATTAACAGCAATACTACATGATAGTAACAGTACACAAACATGTCAATTTTGTAAAGGCAACAAACATTTAATAACATTTAAAACAGTATTTTGCTAAGTCATTAAGGTAGCATTCATCTCTTTGGAGATGTGGAATGGGTCTGATCTGCATGCATGAGAACTGTCTTGCTGAAAAAACATTTAGCTAGGTTTGTTTTTCAGACGTTTTATATTGTGTGTACACATACTGTTTTCAAAATTTTCAGTTATAACACAGAAGTAATGAGAAAGACAAATTTAAATTAAATGTTATCAGAAATTTTTCATAGCTGGGAAAACTAACTTCCTTTAATGTAAGTTGCATTTTATCCTAAGGTGACTTTGCGCTTGTCAAACATACAAAAAGCAATACCAGAACAAGGAATTTCTATGTATCTCTGAGCACTGTGTCTAACTAGCTTGTTAAAAAAAAGACTACATCATGTTAAGTATAATGCAACTTACTTCTTTCCCTGTGCTGATGCAGCCGTTGATTTCCGATATGACACCTCTAGTTAGCATCTTGAACAGAATCATTCGAGTTCTTGGATCCAATACCTCAAGGTTAATACAGAAGAGTTAGCAGAATTACTCTCTTTTGAGGAGGGCAAAACCTACTTCTATAGCCTATTCTCAGTACTGCATTAAAGGGACTTCAACATCAGACTATTTTGAATAATCAAATGATAGTTCAAAGAGCAACCATTCAGGATTCTACAACACCGCTTCATCTTTTCTTTCACTTTTTTTTTTTAAATGTTAGCATTTTAGACTTAGCTGATGAATGTAAGAGAATGATCCATCCACAGTTGCACTGAATGTATTTTAATAAGCTTTCCCTCAAGGTATAGTTATCATAAAATGAAATACAGCAACCATGTGGCCCTAGCCCTGCAATAGTTCAGCCTTACCTAAGGGAAAAGAAAACAAAACCCAAACAAACAAACAAAAAAAAAGGTTAAGATAAAAGGTTAAGAGGTTAAGAGGAGAATTCCAGTTTCTTTAGCATACCAAAGGAAACAGAATTCCAAGATGACATCCTGTTCCTACAGAAGTTCTAGAGAGTTTTATCATCAGGTCCAAAAGTCCAGATTATTGGTTACAGTTAGAACAGAAATATTTGACAGTAAGGACTTGCCTGTTCTACTGTTGCTCTATCTGACTTATCCTTGACTCGATACCTAGTAGAAAATAAAATAAAGTCATACAATCCCACACAGAGGCTCAATATTTTGACAGAATAAAGCATGACATTCTGCTGCGAAGAGAGGATAATGGCCTCAAAAAAATAACTTTCAATTCTTACAAAAGTAAATATTTTTCCTGCAGGCAAGAGGGAAAAAAAAAAATCCAACATCAGTGCTCTTCACAATTACAGATATCTTCTTGCCACCTAGGAAATAAGATCATTCATGAGAAAATGCAATCTGTCTTAACAAGTTACAGTTACAAGGCTGCAGCCTTGCCAGGGGCGCAGAGAAGCCTTTCCTTGGAGAATGAGCAGGGGAAACCTTCATCAGCTTTCCAGTATTTTTTTTCTAGCCTAATTGCTCAAGGACCACTGTTTAGGAGAGGAACAGAGGAAAACAGCCTTTTGCTACTAGAATTAACAGCAATTAACTTCTGCATTACTACATCAATAGCAATTAGATTTGCTAGAAGGATTAACACTTGGCAAGGATATATGCGACAGATTCAGAAAACAGGAATTTTTAAAACCAGAATGCAAACTACATATAGAATATTTACAGATTTTTTTTTCTTAATTTATTCAAAACTCTGGATCAAATTAGGAAATAAGAACTCTCATAAATAACTCTGGGTTCAAATTATGTCAATGAAAATAGAGCCAATCTTATAACTCACAGGTCTGCTTCTTTTTGTCTAGACTTTTCTGTGACTCGGTTTATAACGGAATCATCAAAATTCAGTCTATCTGAAAAACACATAGGAAAAACAAGAAACAAGAAGCAAATAAGTGTCTTATGTTCAGAACTACATCTTCAACTCAGCTGTCAGTAAATTCGCCATAATACAGTGTTCAAACACACTTGATCTCTCTATAGCAAACTACAGTGGTGCTTAAAGCCCATAAAAACATCAGTTAACTTTGTTTTTCCACTCCGTCTGTATTTCAGAGTAGGACAATAACAACAACACAGCTCACTGACACAGTCCCACTGAAGACTTAAAGATGCAATGCCATCCACAGAGGATGAGAAAGAAAAAGCCTCTTGGTTACATCTTATGTTAAATATATAAATCTTTTTCTTCCCTAGTATAAGGTCATTATTCCAAAAATGCAAGAAAAAGCAATAGCCTCAGGACTGTCTACCCATGGTGTATTTAAATGGTGTTTGTTAATTGCTAAGTGTATAAAAGCTGCTGTACTTGGCTACACATTCCAGTCCTGCCCTTTTCAGCCTTTATCCTTCATTTGAGACCACCTTAGTTATAAAGGAAAAAGAACAAAGTCTTTTTAATACTCTAAATAAATAAATAAATATAAGAAATAAAGCAGCCATAGCTGCATCTAGCTCTAGGTTGAGCAGAAGAGCCCACCATATCATAAGTACCACTCCACATAGGCTAGGACAGGGGCCTCTCCATCTTTAGCAGAAAGTCACCTGAAAACTGTTGCACGAGGTGCCACAAAAATACTACAGCAAACTACAGTTTAACAGGAAATTTAACAAATGTGAGAATAGCCAAAGACATTGCAGCAGAGAAGTGATATCCTCCCACGAGCCAGGCAACTTACTCCTATACAGGAGCTAGGGAGGCGTTCTGTGTGATCTGGAGAGGCTGGGAAAAAAAAAAAAAAAAAGAGCTCTTCAGCCCCATCCCCTAAGAGAGTATGATAGCTGCTTAATGAAGAGTACAGGCAACTGCAGTTGTACAAGAGCCCTTTTCAATGTTCCTGGCAACAGATAACTGCCATGCCATTCCAGCAAGTTTCTGACTTAAAGCAAGCAGAATTAATCTAATAACATCACAAAACCATATCTATTATCATAAAAGAAGACAATACAATTATACTCACCTAAATTAATTTTATGTTCAAATTTCCTTAAAGCCTTGTCTGTAGGGGTAGACATTTTTGCTGCATTGCAACTAGAAATCTGTCTATTTGCCTGAAACAAAAGATTTGTTACATTAACTTGCCTGTCTAAATAGCCCCCGAAATACAAATAATTTCACAGAAAAAAAAGTCAAGTCAAATGCTTACGCCTAGAGTTTTATATACACAAAATCAGCAAGAGTAAAGAAACAGATATAGATTAGCATCAGATTTTATTTCACCAGAGGAGAAAATAAAAATGACCCATAGTTATTTTCAGTTGGGTAATCATTCTGCATTTTTATATTTATATCAACACATTTGTATCCCTAAGAGGAACAGGAATAGCAGAAAAAAAGGGGGAAAAAGCACACAAAGAAATGAACAGACAAGACTTTCCAAGGCTATTATTCTTTCTTATTGGTCACCTTAATTAAAATCCATTTTCATCAATATTGGACAGCATAAACTTCTTCTTAAAAATAAGAATAAATCACCCAAAACAAGCACTGTAATTCAGACAAACAGTACCATGAACAGCATGACTCTATCATGACTATTCTGTTGTACTCATCAACAAGAAAAGATTTTCAACCTTCATTGTCCAAGTTAAGAGTAAGAAGGATGTTAGCTCTAACAGTCTGTACTTTTCAGTCTGCAGTAAACCATGTTTCTAATCCAACAGTGTTCACCCTAAATTCAACCATTTCTAGCACCTCCCTCCATCTCCTAAACATTCTTTCACCTCCTCCACTATTAGTCCAAATCACCACTTGTTATGCCAAGAAAGAAACAAGCAGGTACTGCATTTTTGATGCACAAATACACAGAGAATCAATACTTAAAAGGAAGCAATAGCATTAAGATGAGGGTAGACAAAGTAAGAAGAGTTAAGAAGGCTTAAAAAATGGAAGATGAAATGCAGTAACGAGGACGATGCAGCAATAGGCCTTAAGAAAATCAAGAGGAGTCCTGGCTACAATGCACCTTCACATGTGGTATGTGCCAAAGAGACTCAAAAGAAGGGGATTCACTTGAGGAGAAAGATCCATTTGAATTTTTGCTCAGCATAACATTAACACTGAAAAGTTCCAATTACTCTTGGGCAGCCTTGATGCTCACAGAACAGCCTTCAACTTACCTGTGGATTGCATCCAACAGCAGCATTGTGGCGCTTCATCAGTCTTCCCATCTCATCATCCCAGTCCCAGTCTTCATCTTCGTCTTCCTCTTCATCATCGTAATGATCATCTCCATCCTCAGAGTTTATCTCTTCACACAAATGTGACTGGTAGCTCTTGGATACTTCACTTTCTTCAGCTGTTTCTGTATCCTGGTTAAGTTCACTTCAAACAAACACAGACATTTATCTAACTACAAATGCTCGCTGTAGTCATCAAGATACTTGTCACTTCATCTCTCTTTAAGTGGGTATATAGGAAAATATCACTATCTTTAAAGGATGGACTATGTTTAAATGATCTTATTCACTGTTTCAGTGCCACCTTCCAACTTGTTCTATTTACAGCCATTTAGATCCCCGTGACTCCAGACAAATGAACAGATCATGTCAAATGATGCCAGCCAGCTCCTTCATCGAAACCAAGGCGGGGAGGACTGAACCCTTTCGACTTACATAGGCTTTTGATTCCTGTCTATCACGTTTGCCACTAAAGCAAACACATCCCTGAGCAGATTTTCGGCAGGCATTTAATGCCTGTTTAACAAAACGGGAAGACAGGGGCTTGGCCACGCACAGGAAAGGGCCTTATTCAAGAGAAGCACCAGCGCAGAGCAGCAGGCAGCACCACGCGGTGACCGCGAGAGCCGCCCAGACCTGCCCGCCCCAGAGCCGGGCGCAGAGCCGGGCGCGCAGCCGGGGCGCCCCCGCCACCTCCCCGCTCGTACCCGTCGGAGCACTCGGCGTCGTCGAACTGCCCCGGCACCACCTCCCTCATGGCCGCCGCCCGGTAGTCCATGGCGGGCGCCGGAGCCGCCGCGGGCCCACGCAGCGGCCTAAGCCGCTCATTCCGCCGCTTGGCGCCTTGGTAACGCCTCGGTAACGCCCCGCCGCCGCGCCCGGCCGCGGCACCGCCTCCG
>JAWLRI010000050.1:143249-162044 GCA_034781795.1 Crypturellus tataupa | reverse complement strand
AACCCTGCAGACATCGCAGCACGTCATGTCGCTCTGATGAGTACTACAAAGGGAAAATGGACAACCCTGGTGGTGGGGCTTGTGACAACTATTCAATTTACTTACTTGGCATGCAGGGATCCTTAGTAAGAGTGCCACAAAGTGTGAAGAGTGCCATTTCCTATGCCAGAACTGACTGTCTTCTCCTATCGAAGCGATGGATTCATGGCTGCTTTTGTGAGGCATTATTTAGCAGCTCTGTCCTTTGAGAGAGTTTTGACTCTGAAACATTAGAGTCAAATCTTTATTAACACAAAACTCCAACTAAAACCAAAGGAATTTCCAATTTTCCGTCTTCAACAGAAGCATCTTAAGTAGCCATAATGTCTATTAAACTGAGCAAACAGCCACCACCGTTTATATATCAGTGTAAAATAGATTAAGAAAATAAAAATCAGCATTATACTTGTATTTTCCAGTGCAAAATGACAATACGAGAAAGTGCAATCTTTTTTGTAGATGTTCTTCCCTCACCCAAGTGATAAAGACAGTTTAAAAAAAAACTATGATTGTTGCGGAAAGCAGTGAGAGATGTTTGTGCTGAGAAACATTTAAAAAATAATTAATTTCCATCTGCAGTGCTTCTCTACAGTCAAACCATCGAGAGTCTCTGAATGTGGAAAGCAACACGACCGTTTCAGACATTTCAGAGGTGTGTACACAAGAGCTTAAGGCCCATCTTCACTTAAGCTTCTAGGGCAACTTTTCCCTCTGGTTTATACAATTTATATTTTTTTATATACAAGCTTATATAATTTCCCCAGACTGCTGCGTTATTTTTGGTTTTACTTTATTACTTAGAAATCCTAATCATGGCCTGTTGTTGTACAGATTGTGAACAAAATTGGAAGCCTTTACTTGTCTGGACAAGGAATGCAGCAGAGGCCACGTAGAGTCCATCTTGCTTGGGGCCCGTGGCCTTGTTGCACATCCAGACCCGTGGGGTATTCCCAGTGCTGCCCCCTTACCCCACAGCAAGGCTTGCACTTCCCTCAGTAACAGTTTTAGTATGTAGAATCCTCTCTGTAGGATCACACTGAGGAAAAGCAGGAAGTTAAGGCTCTCCACTCCTTACTGATCACTGTGCAAGCAGGAGTGAAGCAGGAGGACGGCAGGAGAGTTCCATGTGCACCTTATGGGAAGGCACGTGGAAAGAGGTAACAGATTTACCAGTTAGAGTCCTTACTCTCTGGGAATATGGGCTTCTATGTTCCTACGCACTTGGATGACTGTAGCTCCACAGTCCTCCTCAGACAAAAACATCCTTGGAAAACTATTGCCTTCCTTAATTTTGTAAGACTATCTTAAATTATATTCCTGCAGATTAAGAGTTACAAAGCTTGCTTACATTTGGGTTTCCATAAATTGCATAAAAAATACATACAATACATATACTGAGGCTAGGGAACTGAAAAGCACCATAATCAGAGTCTCTGGGAAAAGCACCTCAAGAGGGCCATGAGCCATTCCTTTTTTTCCTCTTTTTTTTTTTTTTTAATATTTGCAGGATGAAATGTGGAACCCAAAGGGAGGAAAAGATGCTGCCTGCCAAGTTTTTGAAGGAGCCCATGTTCCTAAGCCTGTCTCAGAAAATTTGACAGGTGGTATGTTGCTGTTGGTGATGTTAAACATGAGAAGGGATTTCAACTACCATGTAATAGGGATGAGTTATAATGACTTTAAATCTGTCTCGCCCTAGGTAGGCCAGAGTAGTACTTAGCAGTTCACAGGAATCATACGGGGAAAATATATAAAGTCAACAATCAGTTCACTCATGTGCAGCTTTAAAATTACTCAGTCGTGACCAATGCAGTTCCCTTCCAGTCTGCCACTGTAATTTAGAGTGAAATATTTTTCCACTACTTGAGTCCATTCAGCTTCTTCCTAGTTGCGAGTCCTTTCTTGCCAGTGATTCAAGAAAGCAGACACAATTCACAGAGAGTGAAGAGTTGTGAGGGACTACACACACCCCTCACTTGAGATACAGCTTCAGTTAGCCTCAGGCCCTCCAACTTCTTTCAAAAGATAATGACTTGTGTCAGGATAAAGATCCTGTGACTTTCAGAATAAAGTTTCAGAAGTTCATGTGACTTTCAGAAGAAATTCTTTGGCTGTCTTCAACATTAAGAGTAAACCTGCATTTTTTGCAGTACTCTTTTATTTTTTCCCCAGTTTGACTCTCTTTGTACAGAAGCACAGATGCCAGATTTCTTCCACTTGACACATCATATGATATTCCGATGCTGTAGGTTGAATTCCAACTTTATACATACACCAGTTTAAACGGAAGAGGCACGTGTACATAGGAGAGAGATTGATATGGCACTTTAATCCTGATGTGAGCATTCATGTATTTGCATCATATTTTGCCTCAGTGTCTCCTGATCAATTAATGATATATACTGAAGAGGCAAATAATTCATGTACTGTGTTAAGTTCCAAACAAAGTAATTCCACTACACAACTATGTTATGTTATTTCCATGCATATTGTTTGATACAGTTCTAAAAAACTTAATTCCTTCTTTGATTCTCTACACATTTTCAAGATTCTTTACAGAAAACATCATCACCAAATCTTAGAAACTCCTGTCATGAAAGCAACAGACCTCTCTGTAGAGCCAGCTGGAATCAATCTTCAGATGTGAACACAATGATTTTCCCAGAGAAAAAATCCATAAGCAAAAAAGAGCCAGCACATCAAACAAGAATAATGGGCTGGCAAGAAGAAAACGTAAAGGAAGACACCATTAAAAAAGAATTATGGGAATCTAAGAAAGAAAAAGGTTCACTGTCAGAACAATTATCAGTTAAGTCCCTTGTATCTCCTCATGAAAAACCACTTGCAGAAATGGGGGAGTCGCTACTGGACTGTATTATTAAAGAATCCCCCATAAAAGATGTATCTTATTTTCTCACCCAACCCCGTGGCTCCCTATTTAAGATATATCCAAGTTTTGGTACTGAGGGACAGTTTTCTGGAGAGGAAAATCTGAACTTGGTTGGCAGAACTCCCAGTCCGAAAAGAGATACGGTGAGATTTCTTGTTTCTTGCATAGAAGTTTAAATGAAAATACTTTTCTCTGATGAAGCTAGTGGTAGTTCTTTAAATTACATGTATATCAATTGCAGTACCTTATCTGTGAGCGCTATATCTCCCTGATGCATAAGATGAAAAAGAAGTGTTAAGAGTATCAAGTGCAGGTATTAGACTCACACCTTAAATTAACTGAGTTCTGAATGAAAGAGGCAATACATTTTCACCAAGTTCGCATTCAGCTTGCAAATGCCAGCTCTGTTTTTGTAGGCAATCACTGATCAACAGCTTGACCCTTCAAACACCTGTGTGGAGAGCAATGATAGTTTTTCTCCTGATTCTTCATATGAGAACTTTGTGAGTAAACCAGCTCTGATGCAATCAAATAGAGAAGTGAAAAGAACTATGAAGAACTGTGAGTACACCACGAGAGGAAATGCTCACAGCAAGTTTCTGGAGTCTGTAAGATACTTTTTTGTATTTTTTTTCAATCTTTCTTAGCTACAGTTAGCTCGCTAAAAAAATAAGTGCTGTGAAAAGATTATGGTTCAGAATTAACTCCTGTTTATTATTAGCTTTACTATATTACCTTGCAAATTCATAAAAAACCCAAACTCTCTTATACAAGGTACTATAGGATTCTGACTTTCCCACTCTATCCAAAAGAATGAGTCAGTAGTACTGCAAGCAGAATTTATTGCCTTCTAGCTCCATTTTCAGATATGTAAAATCTCTCTTCTGCCAATCTGCTGGAAATTCAGTGAATACCTTGCTGCATAGAGCATTGGAAGACATTTTTCTTATTGCATTAGTGTAAATATTCATCTTTCTACATTTTCTACAATCAAGTGATTTACCAAATAGTTTAATCTTTTGTTATTGCTGGAGGGCAGGCTCCTTGTTTCTTATCATTTTATAACATGGATTCACGATTTCCACTGAAGTTAAAGAAGAAATAGTTTGAATAAATGGAACTAATAGTCTGAAGGGAGTCACCACTTGTTTTGTAATAGTAGAATGATACAACTCTGCTAGTACTGTAACACTGTGAGTGAAGCTTATCCAAATTTATTCTCGGCTGCTTTTCTGCTTTCCCTGAATAGCTGACTATCAAGTCATGTTAGCTCTGATTTTTCTAACTAGTTGATATCAGAATGTGGTTTTTCCCATAGGAAGTGTCTACAGCTGATAAGAAATCTTTACACCATCACTCTAAGACATCACTTGCTCCTGAGGAAGAATATAAGCAAGGAGGCACAAGTGATAAAGTGATCTTCTCCACTCATAAAACAGGGAGCCCCTGTCTAAGCCCTTATGAAGCATCATCAAATATGTGTAACACACAGTATTCCAAATACCCCTTGGAGAAACTACCATTTCAGGAGGAAGCTATGAACTTTAGTGGTGTCACCAAGCAGCTAGAGCAAGGTCAGCAAAAACAAACCCAAATGATAGATTTGTGTGATGATACGCTTTTGAAGAAGAATATTAAAGACAGGGGAAAACTGTTGCTTAAGGAAGGGGATTTAGGTCTAGATGAAGTGACTAAGAGAATGAAGCAGAATCAGAAGAAACAGCCAGCTCAAATCATTGATTCTTGTTCAGAAAAGATTTCCCTGGAGTCCAGTTTAAAGGAATTAGAAGCAGAAGGTGTTCAGCAACAGCATTTTGAAGAAACTGTAAACAAGCTGAAGAAGGATATTGAAGATCTAAGAGAAGGAAAAGGCAAGGTCACAAAAGAGAAAAATGATGCTAAGAATTGGCTGGTAGTCGTGCAGGAAGTTTTATCCAATGCCATGAAACATCTTGAGGAAATTGTGACTGAAAAAAAAATTCTTCTGCAGCAGATAGAGGAACTAAAGTCTGTGTATTGCCTCCTTCAAAAGCAGCATGAGACAGAACTGAGGACTCAGTCTAGGAAACAGTACTTAGAGAGTGAACATATTATATGCAGGAAGGAAGAAAAGATAAGGGAGCTGCAGCATCTCAAACAAAAACTGGAACTTGAGGCTAAGACTATCACTTCAGCCCTGCAAGAGCTAAGGGAAGAGAAGGCAAATACAGAGAAAGGGCTTCTATCCTTGCAAACAAAATTTCAGGGAGGAAAGGATAGCAGCTTGGCAGAATGGCAACAGCTGGGATCCCTATATAACAAGCTGGCTGCTCAGCTTAAAATTCTGCAGGTAGAATTTGAAAATGAGCAAGCTGAAAGGGAGAAAATACAACAGCAGCTCTGTGAGTTCAGAATAGAGAACCAAAAGCTGCAGCAACAAAGCGCTAAAGACCAAGAACAAAACCGCATCCTGCAGCTTGAAACTGCCAGGTGGAAAAAGAAATATGATAAAGTCAGAGAATCACAGACAATCAAGGTATAACTTCAGATCAATATGGCACTGTAAGCATCATAAAAACCTATAATGAACAGAGTTTCTAGTTGCTATATACAGCATTGGTAACACTGTTTTAAAACAGGGTGAAATACAAGTGTCCATTACCAATTCAGTCTTTAGACACTTCCTATGGACTTAGCTGTAGGTACCCATCTCTTTAACAATGGATTAATTTTGACAATGAAACAACTTGCAAATATAAAATGTTGCATAAGCATTAAATCAAAATAATGAAGTGTAATTGTAGTCTGAACATCAAGATTATATTTACATGTAATGAAACATTCCAAAATAACTCTAGTCTAACATGTGGAGGTAGGATGAGGTATTGTCTCCCATTCCTTCGTCAAAAAAGTGGAATTTTTCCTTGCCTTCTCACTTTATGTTATGTGGAAGCAATGGAATGCATGAGGAAAGCTTTATATTTTGACCTTTGAATCATCGTATACAGATAAAAACAGCTATTTTCTCATTCTTTAAACTTGCTGTCTCCATGCCAGAATCAGCTGCACTTCAAAATGATTCAGATATTCAGACATGAAATTTGCTTACAGGAGGAAGATTAAGAAAGAAATAGTAGAATGGAGAAGGCATATTGTTGAGATGTTTCATCTTCTGGTGTTTTAGGTTTTGTGCAATACCTTCTTAGAAAAAATATTGTAAGAAATTTTAGTCTCAGCAGCACTTACACTCTTGCCAAGGCCCGAGCACACACTTCTCCCCTTCCCTTCTCAGGCCAAACTTTCACTGACTCAAGTCAGGATGCCTGACCAAGAAGTTGAGAGCCAGGAGAGCTCTGAAACTTGCCTTTAAGTACATTAAAGTACTGAATACTACTCATTCTCTTAAGTTCTCTACCAGACTAGAATCTGAAATGTGGAAGCTTGTCTAATACAGAGGTTTATACAATCACCCAATTTCAAGCAGTTATCATACACTTTGCAATTTATTATTTGAGATAAATGAATGAATAAAAAATCAGGGTAACATTTTTTCTCAGCTTCTTCAAGAGGAAAAGGAACGGAGTGGAATATAAAAGTAAAAATGCCCAAGTTGTTCCTGTGGTGCAATTTAACGCCTTGCACCTTTCCTCACTTTTGTGGAAGTGTTTAGTTATGCTTTTGTATACTGGCTCTTTCTCTCTTAGCTTATGCCAATGGTAATAGCTTGGTGGTACCAAGAGAAGGGAAAAGGCTCCCTATACATAATGGTGCATTTACTGAGGAGGGAGGTGGGAAAGAGCAGATTCTTGCACCACTGTTACTATTTGCGTTCAAAACACTAGCAGTCTCCTTGTAAATCTAGAGTCTTACGTAGGTGTAAGAGAATAGTATACACTTCATGTTAACTGCCAGTTGAAAATCCTATTAACTCATGGAAACAGTGACAGTCATATTGGACCAGGTGTTTTCTAAGTACAATAGGAAGTGAAGAAAGATAGTAAATGGGAGGCTAATCTCAATGGCCAGATGGGAAAGCTCTGATGAAATCTGAGGAATAAGTGCACCAGGATGAAAGCTGAGAATAACTTACTGTACGCTCACTTTCAGTTCACCTAACAGTGACTGGAATTGAGTGGGAATCCTATATTGCATTTGTCATCTTTTTAGTAACAGTAGTTCTATTTGTTACTTTTGTTTTCAGTTACAAGTTGGAGATCTTCTCAAATCAGGTAAATTTTGATGTTCCCATTTAGGCTGCTACATCATCCGTGCTTTCTGATTTACCTCAGAAAAACCTGAAGAGTGGAAAAGACTGCCTTAGTACCTTTAATGTGCAGAGAATATCCCAGCTGTTATCCAAAGTTTGCAGTATTCTGGCTCTGGCAGATGGACATATTTTGTGTCAGGTAACACAAAGTAGTTCTTTCAAAAGCTATCTACAGAGATCCTAGACACTGATTTCAGATCAGTCCATTTCTCAGTACCTGACATTTCCTCTTACTGTATTCTCTCTAGATTTTAGAATACAGGAGTCTTTAGATGTAGGTCAAAACCAAGAGCTTAAAACATATCTTCCAGCTTCCTCTGATTTTAGTCAGCCATGCTGCTTCTACTGTATTACACATGGGTATAATCTATTGGAAGTCATTTTGGATTGCTTCCTCTAAAAGCCATATTTTCTCTTCCTGTGGAAAAGGGCAAGAATTTTAAATGAAGAGGTACTAAATGTTTATCCTGCCTGTCAGCTAATGCTCAGATCCCTCTCTCAAAATGAGAAAGGAGAGAAAAACAAACAAAAACCAATCCCACCCCTCAAAAATAGTTTAAATACTTTTATATTCAATAAGATCTGGTTCACATTTGTGGTGAGCAAAATACCAAAATATGCTACCATTTATAGCTACCAAGAGGCCAGTTTAGAGAGAGGGAAAAAAAAAAGAAAAGATGGTCTAATTTCCCTGAGGACAGTTTCAGTATGCCCAGAATTACTGGATTTATAGCATCTTTATGCTGTCTCCGGAGATAATCCCTGATCTTTTAAAAATTAGATAACGGGTTTTGGGTGCTTCATCTGCTAATATCTCTGATTTTATTGTCATACCTTAAGTTTCTTAAACTCCTGGGTCATTTAACAGAAATATTAATGTT
Source organism: Crypturellus tataupa (assembly GCA_034781795.1). Taxonomy (NCBI): domain Eukaryota; kingdom Metazoa; phylum Chordata; class Aves; order Tinamiformes; family Tinamidae; genus Crypturellus; species Crypturellus tataupa. The sequence goes on along the minus strand of JAWLRI010000050.1, from coordinate 153,988 downwards.
GCTATGAGTAAAATCTTAATGAAAGTGTTTGCCTAGAAGAAAGGGTTAAAACGGTCCATATTGATAAACAACAACACTGATGAGCAGTCAAGATCAGATGCAGTCTAAAGCATGTGGATTAGGTGGGCGAATCGCTCCCCTCGGTTTCCTGGCTGTGCTGCTGCTAATAAAACTCAGAACACGCTTGGCTTTCTCTGCTGCCAGGGCACGTTGCTGCTTCATGGTTAGTTTGCAACCTACTGGGATTCCTCCCATAAAGTCCTTCTCAGCCGAGCTGCTCCACAATTAGCCCTTAGCCTGTACTGTGGCTAGGCCTTGCTCTTCCTTCCTGGTGGATGATTTTGCATCTGTCTCTGCTGACTTTCACGAGGGTCCTCTTGGCCCATTTCTCCAGCTTGCTTAGGTCTCTCTGAATGATAGCCCTGCCACCAAACATTGACTCATTCCCCATTTGTCCTCCGAATTTGGGGTTATCTACAGACATTCCATTGCTGCCTCCAAATCATTGACAAAAATATTAGATTGGAAGGTCCAAGGATAGATGCCTGTAGTACTCTACTTGTTCCTGGCATCCAGGCAGAATATGAAGCTCATGAGAGATGCAGGTTATTACCAGTGAGCTGCTAACACCTGTCAAACAGACAGCAATACTTACCACCTCTGATTAATAAACTCCCCTGTCTTCATCCATTCCCTGTTAAAGCGTTCAGAGCCCTGGAGGCAGAGGACACTTGGGATGCAGAAGCCAGCAGAGCTGTGAGATACCTCTGTAGGTTGGCCAGTCTTCTGCCAGGATCCAGCAGCTAACCAGAAGCCATGGGGCAAGGTCTGGCACAGTCTGGAGGGGCCAGACCCCACAGTGCACAGCTTGAAGCATCAAGACCAAGCTGAGCATCAGGGACCAGCAAGAGCAGGGCTGGTGCACAGGGTGAGATAAGCTAGAATCTGAGGATGACTCCAGCACAGGCAGTGCCTCACCAAGCACAGTATAGACTCATAATATTCAAGTAAGGCAAATGCAGCAGGGGTGGTGACAGCAACAGGTTCTGCTAATAGTCCCAGTGATTATCAAATAGGCAGTAACAAGTCAGGTCTAGTCGGCAAGTTGGAAACGGGGCTAGAGCTGAGTCTGCCTATAACATAACTCATACAAGAACAGGGGGAGCTTAAATGGAGATCCTGAGCCAGTGAGAACAGAATCACAGAACCCTGAGTTGAGGTTGCAAGAGACCTCTAGGGATCATCTAGTCCAACCCCCCTGCTCCAGCAGGGACACCTAGAGCACATGGCACAGGGTGGCATCCAGGCGGGTTTGGAAGATCTCCAGAGAAGGAGACTCCACAGCCTCTCTGGGCAGCCTGTGCCAGGGCTCTGTCACCCTCACAGCAAAGAAGTTCTTCCTCACATGGAGGTGGAACTTCCTGTTTCAACTTGTGCCTATTACCCCTTGTCCTGTCACCACCCACCATGGAGAAGAGTTTGGCCCCATTCTCCCTACATTCACCCCTCAGGTGTTTGTACATATATCAGATCCCCTCTCAATCTTCAGGCTAAACAGACCCAGCTCACTTGGTCTTTCCTCATAAGCATGGGGGACTGGGTGTGAATCCCAGGTGTGACTAATCAGGTCTTGTGGGGGCATCCAGGAACCTTACTGCTATCCCAGCAGGAATACAAACTATAACAGATGTGTATTTTAAACATATATCCCTAACAGGGAAAAACATAATGGGCAGCAATCTGGCCTAAGATATATGGAGGCTGAATTACACAAGATTCTGAGCAAAGCACAACCTCGTAACAACTAATGACTCATAAGGGATCTTTCTTAAATCTAGTTTGTCATTGCCAGTGAAGAGAAACCTGAGAGATGCAGTGAGGACTCAACAGCTGTCATTTGTTGTCCTCTGTGTTGCATACACCTGATCCTGGCCATATTATTTGGATATATATGTTTTGGTGTTTGTGAGTATGTATAAAATAAGCTTTTTAAAGGATTTTATGGTATGTCCTGAAAATCTCAGCCACAATGAAACATATCACAGATTTTCACTGGTAGCCTGTGAAATCATCACATTAAAAATAGGTCAGCCCTTTGCTAGATATATCAACATGAAACAGAATTTCCTCCACTGCTGCAAATCCTGTGGTTGGGGACAGATGATTTCCAGAAGTCCTGACTAATTCCAACGCTTCTGTGATTTGGTGTTCTGCTTTGTTCATTTCCCACAGCATAAAATGGAATGACTAGGAGATTGTTGTCTCTTCACTTCCAACACACATTTTTTTTTTCAGTTATGCCTCTTAACACTATCATCTCACAGATGTTTTTCTTCTTTATTAATTATTTTGCTCCAAATTGTAAGTATGTGTTCTCATAGTAGTTATATTTTTATTTTCTTTTTCACAGAGTCTGGGCTTAGAATACAATTTTTCTTTTTCACTTAAAATGGTTAAAGGCAGGAACTCTGAAAATGACATGAATATGACAAACGACACAGCTCTGAATATGACAAACGACACAAGTTGATTTGTTAGGTTACATAATATATTCTGTATTTTAAGACTCAAAAACCAGATCTCTGACATATATATACAACGTTAATTACCTGTGGAATGTATCATGTAGCCTTGAGGAGGATCTTGAGGAGGCTGGATGCCATTTGTCATAGCTGGATTTGCTCAAGACAGCAGAGCTATCCTTCATTTAAATCCAAGGAAAGGCAGTGATGAACTCCTTGCTAAACTGGGAGTCTTTGTTCAAACACTGTTATTTTTTTTCCTATTGCTACTCACTAGGACACAGATTATCTTTCTGTCATTGAACATAACAGGAAGAATGAAGCAATTGTTCAACTGCAAGAAGAAGTGAAGAACCTTACCCTTAAAAAGAAAACCTTGGAGAAAAAGGTAGATCTTCCTGAATGCTTGGGGAATGTATAAATGGGTTCGTTTGTAGTTTATAAAAAAAGATTTTGTAGTCCAAAAACATAGAGCTCTCTGACTCTCTTTCAGGAATGATTATCAAAGCTGTAGTTGATTCAGAGTGTTTCCGTAACAATTTCCATGTGCTTCTCAGTGAAGGAGGTCTACTCTTTAAAATATTATTTGATTTTATATGTAGTAAAATGCATTATACATAATATCATATTAATTTTCTATCATTATGACTGCTGAGATTTAGTTACCAGATTTCTAAGCCAGACCCTGGAAATGACTAAGCAAAAAGCCACCCTCCACCTATGACATGAGGTATTACATCCTTATATTAAATCAATCGAGATAATTCCTAAGTTTTCCAATATGTTGTAGGCCCAAACCAGCCAAATTATTAAGTTTACTCAGTAACATAGTAACCAAGAACAAATTCAAGAAATGCTTTCAGTGGTTCTAATATGGATAAGGGATCTATATCTGAAGATGTGCAACATTTTGTGTGCAGCATCATACAGTGCATACCAGTCTTTAAGATATTTTGTTGGCAGGAATTTGGTAGTAAAGAGTTTGAGCTCAATGGCTAGATAAGGAAGGTCAAACAAAGGATAATGGCTGTATCTATAGATCTTTTGTCCTCTTAGGGTTTTTACCAGTCATATTATTTTCTCAATTAATGGCCTCAATGGTTTACTAACCTTGGGAACCCAGCTTAATATCATTATAGCACATACAACATACAGCCGTATTATAGGCTTTTGTCATTTATTTGGAGTGTCCTCCAATTGGACTTTGTGTTTTGTCTGAAAAAAAAGTAGGGGAAGGGAAATAGATGCACAAAACAAAATGAACAAACAAGTGAAGAATACGTTTGTAGCCAGTCTTCAAAGAAGGAAGGATGAAATGGGCCTCTGGTGTTGAGGTTGCAAACAATCATAATATTACAGCTTCCCTGTAGGATTCTTCTCTGTTAGTATCCAAAAGGGTGACTGCCAGCCATACAGGGAAGAGAAATAAGTGATGTGGACTGAATCTACAGCACCTGTAACTCCATAGGCTTTACCTTCTCCTAGGACATCAGGAGTTTTGAGATGCCTTAGACCTATTTTGGCTAAAATTTTATGGAGAAAAGCCAAAGCGAGTTGAAGATAACTGAATGCATAGGCTAACGGCCATGATACAAAGATCTGAGCAGCATTGAGTTGCATCTGATAGCTGTGATTCCGCAGCAAGAAGAAAGTTATAAAATACATACTGGAAAGGCACTACATATAATATATAAAGCATTATTTCCAGTTCAGGGTTTATCATTAAGAGTCTATTCTTAAGCTCTGTTATTACAATTGATAGTTTTTATAAGACATGCATAGCATATATAAATTACTTCAGTCTCATAATTTTTATCAAAATAAATGTTTAGTTACAGAAGTACATGAAAAGCATAGAAATCACAAGACAGTTAATTAATGAAATGAAATCTTTCCAAGATCAAGTTACTGAGGTAAGTTCTTCACTGCTTGCAATTAAAAAAAAATATAGAGGTTTGAGTTTGTGTGGATGTTGTTAATGTAGCCATTACTATATATTGTGCTCCCTTTCCCTCTAGCTTCTTGTTGTTTTGTGTTCATACAGAGCTTATAAAATAGTCTAGAAGCTAATTAGGGGCCTGAAGTGCAGGAATGTATTAGTTTTATATATACATATATATAATATATATATAATACAAGAGGTTCAGGCAACTTCAGCTTACTAGTTATACTGGCTTCTAGCTCCTAGCTGGATAGCTGCTCAAGCTCCTTTCAGAGGAATGTTTGAGTACATACAGTCAATAATTTATGCAGTTTTCTGTGCACCATGTTATATAAACAAAGCAGGGTAGTATGTTTGCGCTGAAGTACTGCAAGGTGGCCGGACACCTGCCTACAGAACTTGGTTATCTCATTAGACTGGTAACTTCCCTAAAGCAGAAAAGTCCTCCTTTTTTCCCCTCTTCCATTTCACAGGCTTATGCCTCATCCACAGCACAACTATTATTATTACTATTATAAAATATATTTATACTATTATAAAACTGCCATTATAAATTAGCATTTAAAATAAATTAAAGAAATTTTAATTTATTTTAATTATAAAATATAATTCAAATAAAACAAAATATAATAATCAGAAAATCCTGATCTTAGGAAGAAAGTCAAAAAGCATAAACCTAATGAAATCCTTCCAAATCAAGTTAAACTTTAGTAAATTGAATAGTTTAGATACTAGCATTATTATACTGAATTATTTAAGTATTGTAAGTATGATAACTACATCGTAGAATAAGAAAAACAATATTTTCAGGACTAGAGGTAAGTTTACTGACCAATACAGATTTTCATTCAGTTTTTATTAATGGCACATTTATCTACAGGATTTGGGAGCTGAGCATCAGAAACATGGAAATGGTACAAAATTGTCTGATTGGCACAGACCAGAAATAGATAAATATCACAAGCAAAACAACAAGCTTCAGAGCCAGGTGAAAAAACTGCACCTGACTGAAACAAACAAACAAAAAATATATAAGTTCTTGTCATGTGTATCTGACTGCCATTTAGTCACAAAGTATCTGTTCCTCTCACACTGTGTGATTAATGATACACTTTTTGGACATGCATAAACAAATAAAAATACATTTTCTGGTAGTGTGAATTATATTAATTATAGTACACTGAATTTTCTCAGAAACTAGTACAAGTAACTTCTTATCCTGAGGAAGTATTAAAGGAATTTTTCTAATATGATAGTCCTGGGAATTGCCGTAAGTGATTAATAAAATGTTGCAGAAACTACTACCAGTTTACATAGAGACTGCCTTTTGCCCTCTGTGCTTTCTTTTGGTGGCAGATTTTTTTTTTCTCTTTGCCAATTGCATGTTTATCACTATTTATTTACATTTCTTATTGCTTTCTGAGATTGAAAAACTAAAAAATCATCTGGAGTTAAAGGAAGAAGAATGCAAGAGACTTACAGGAGAAAATGGCAAACTCCATGAAGATTTGAGAAGCATGACACTGAAGGTACCAAACCCTTAAAAACCCCAAGCGGCCAGCTGCACAGACACAGTACTTAAAAACCTACTGTCAGTAAGATTGGATAGCTATATGCAGCATATTGTATTGTATAGAGGTAACGAACCTTCAGATCGCATGAGTTTTTCATCTGACCTGAAATGAGAAATGTAAAGCAAAGTCAATGCTTGGGTGAGAAATCTAGGAAATTCCTACCTACATTTCATTTACTTTTTTTTTTTCCCTAATAGAAAGGGAGGCTATGTAATAGCACTGTCTTGATTTGGTGTGTGTGGTATTTCATGTAAAAACTAAATCCCTTTAATACTCTTAAGTCAGTCCTTCTGAAATTCGGTGAGTACAGGCCACAGGCCCTGGTGCCAGCAACCTTCTTTACCCATACAGAATATATGTATTATTTATACATATATCTTTACATGTATATGCTTGTGTGTGTTTATACATACCTCAGTTTTACAGGAATTAATCATTTTTAAATTTTATTTTTAAAGGTAGTATCATATGAGAAAATTACAGCATGCCCTGATGAAAGGCTTGAGAGTCCCCAGATACCACAGTAGGTTGACTGATATTGCTATTGATTGTATTCTTGTTGTGCTTGAACAGAGGTGTGAAGAGATGATACTTTCTCATATCACAGAATGAGAAAGAATAAATTATGATAATTTATAAGGGTAAATTCTTAGTGGAGAAAGCTACTATTACTAGAAAACTTAACAGCAAGTCCTATTTGTCTGATATGCATAACCAGGATAAAATCATAAGCCAGAGTCCTCATGCAAGAGAGCTTGCAAGAGCAGGACAGCATACAGCACACTGTCAGGGCAGTTCTGTTGAATCTTGGTGTGCAGGATCACTGCAAAACCTCTATCCACTCGGTTGTCTGTTAGAGGACACCATCCCTTTGGGAGATGTAGAAAGAAACTTCTGATCCATACCTCAGCTCTTCCATACCATCCTCCATGTAAAGTACGTAGCAGTCACATGGCAGCGGGCTACAAACTGAAGTCACCGAAGGAGGGGCACATTTTGTTTGGCCAGCTCTGCTGTGAAAGGTCTTGCCAGCTCACGCTAGAAGGGCATGCACAGACAGTCCAGGCTGGGGCACCAGTAGCTCTGAGTGTCTGCATTGCACAGTAAAATGGGACATAGTGACCTCTGCCCAACCTGAGCTGCAAGTCAAGCGCAGCACCGTGCTGCCGTACTTGCTTGCGTTTTGAAGAAGCACAGTAACATTCTGGGAGCACTGCAGAGCTGATAAAAAGTGCTGCTAGATGTTAGCTTATTTGTGGCCAGTTCAGATACCTTTGTACTGTCATTCTCCAAAAATTCTGTTTGCAAGGACAATTTGGATGGAGCCATTGCTTGAATGTCTGTGCAGCAAGTGCTTGTCCAGCTTGCACCTGCTTGGCTCACAGTGGTGCCAAAGGCTGTGCTTGTGTTTGGGCTACCTATGACAGGCACAGAAAGAGGACCTGGGAGCTCTCCTTGCTCCCACGTTATGCTCCTAGTTCAAGGTTGTCCAAGTTAAGCCTTTTGTAACACTGGTTGTTGATTAAGATGATGGTTTTGTAATATATACAGCCTGAAGAATGCAAATTGCTTTTACCCAATAGGTTTTTAATCATATCTCCCTTCCAAGAGCAGGAAAAAAAAAAAAAAAACACTTGCAGGCACCAAAGGATGAGGCCCTTTTTCATTCCATAATGTAAATAACAAATTGTTGCTAATGCAGTTATAGCCTAGCTCTTTGGAGATTTACATCTTTGCGCTAAAATTTCTCTCCGTACTGAATGGATATGCAATTCTTAAGCCTGTCTTTGATTAAGCAATCGCTGTTAGCAATGACAGAAGTTACCTAGGTTATCTTTTGCTTTCTTTCTGTTCCTTCTGTTTCTTACCACCATGTCTAAAATAGGCTCTTGGAATACATCATTTCTCAGTGTATTTTTGACAGGTTAATCCTTAAACAGGTATCTCTTTTCCAGATAAAATAGAAAATCTGGAGGTCTTTAAGAGAAATTCTTTCCTTGAATTTAAAATCAGTGACTTTCAAAGAACCCTCATAAATCTATATAAAACCTAGCAGATCTCACTAAGAGCTGCTGTATACTTGTTTTATCTCCTTTGCTACTACCCAGCTGGAAGCAGCAGGGAGGATTCCCATGGCTTCAGTTTGCAATATGAGCACTTGCTCACATATATACATATCTACTTCTCTATATATACATTTATATAAAATTGTAGAAAAAGCCATACCTGAAGCACTCATAGCACAAACCAATAAAAGAAATAAACCGTGGGAAAGGAAAATGAGACAGAGACTGGAAAAGTTACTTGCTGAAATTCACAAAAGAAACAAACCAAGGACAGAGTTGGTATCTGCAGCCAAGTCTCTTAATTCCAGGCCATAGGCCCTGTCTCTTTGCTTGTGACAGCTTAATTTAAGCATAAGAATTCTCTCTTAAAGTCTACTTCTCATGGGAAAATTATGCATATAAAATATTTGTAATGGAAAATATTGCTTAAAAACTGTTAGTCAGAAAAAAAAAATAGTTGTATTTCAACTTAACTCATATATGCATTTCACCAATATGCCTTTGGTTTACTTGGGCTCTTTTGGTACCTCAGACATAACTGACAGTCTGATTTGAGATGTTCTCTGAGAACCATTTGCTACATTTCCTAGATACGTAACTCTGGGAAGAGATAGCAATACTCATCACAACACTGTCTTGATTTCAGCAGTCACAACAGAATTGCAGAAAGATACAAAGTCTCTAGACAGTAGGAAATTTTACAACTTTTGACACTGTTTCTTAAAAGCAGTAAAATTTGTTCTTATCTGTTAGCCTATGAAAAAAAAAAGTCCCACTGAAGGCAATGGGCTGCTTTTTTGTTTGTTTGTTTGCTGGATAAAGGGGTTACTATCAAAACTATTGCACTGAAATGAACCTAATGATAGCAGGGATATAGCGCATGGTTACACCCAAAAGTATGTATAGTTACAGCAAAGTCTGGAGAAAAATAACTGAGCTAAAATGTTTTGCTAGAAATTCAAGGAAAACTCAGGGATCAGAAAGTGAGGAAGAGAAGAACCTCCTGAATTTACCATCAAAATTTCCCCCTATCCTACAAACAAGGTCTCTCTGCTGGTCAGATTACATTTTAGTGAACTTTTTCTTAGCAAGTCCCAGGATACCATCCAAAACTGAAAAACAGGAAGCAGCTAGGTTGGCACTGTGTGTAAGACACCACTTCTAGCTTTGCTTTTTTTAGTACAGCATTTTTTTTTTTTTTTTGTTAAAATTAATCTCTCATGGAAGCCACAGAGTACATGCTGAAGACAGCATCCAGTAGATTTTTAAGCGCTTTGTCATTACTAACCCAAATATTAAGAGGGCAACACAAACTATATATATAGAACTACCTTTGTGTGTATATAAACAGCTGTCTGTCTTTTGCTGATAGTTTAGAAAAAAGAAGTAAACAGCTGGGAGCATCATTTAAGAAGTTCAAAATGAAAACTGAAAAACTGAGGTAAATATTAGCTATAGTCCACAGGCCAGAAAAGATGGTATTCAAAATGTTCACTCTTTTTAGAATGTATGTAATGAAACTGAAGGCCCTTTCCCTAACAATTCTAGCTGCAAGTATAATTGAAAATATTTTAAAGTGCAAGGATACAATGCCTGTACACAACGGGAAACACTGCTAGGACTCTCCAGTGTTCTCTCCATTCCTCTCAGAATGAGCACCCAACGTGAGAGACCTCAGGAAAGCTGCAGTTACTGTCAGCATGTAGCTTGTCTCTGTGTGCAGATGCACAGGGCAGTCTGTGCAAAAACCTCCCCACAGATTGCTTCACTTAGTTATTCAGACTTTTCTTTTGGATTGCAAGTTGATCATATGGATAGGACACAAGGGAACCTAAAAGCTGTGCTTCTTTTTTGAGACTCAAGCGTTTTCCTAAGGCTAGTGACAGTACCTCAGTATTTTGCGTACCCTATTATGGCCTTCCCCTGCTACCTCCTCATGCAAACCCAGTGACAGCACACACACAAGTGAACTAGCACCACTGGGATCAGTTCACGCAGGTGGAAAAGAGATATATAATATTTGTAGTAACAGAACTATAAGTGTATGTAGACTTAGAATAAGACTAAATACAAAACTTTCCATGGCATCCTAGTGCCTTTGCTTGTATATCCTCCAGGCAAATGTTTTGGCTGCTTTTCTAAAAAGCATGACACAGGTAAGTCAAACAAGCTTGACCACAGATTAATTATTAAGTAACAAAAAAATAATGACTTTTGCAGAGAAAAAAAAAAGATTAGACCCCTGGGTAGATATTATCTGTCTTGAAATAGTAGTACTAGTAGTTACAGATATTCTCCCATTTTTCATGATCAAGCTTTGCCTTCAGTCAATACTTAACAGCATTTAAATAACAGCAGTAGCGTGTTAAAAATACGGGTAAGATAGCCCCTAGAAAGGCAGCTTCTGATATATGCATTTGTTTTAATTGCAGATTCAAGAGGTTCAAAGTCAAATGAAAATAATGTGGAAATGACCGCAACAAACACAGGGTGCCCTTACCGCTAGCGTGGCAGCAAGGTGCCTGCGGACAAATAAAAGCTACGGCCAGAGCCAGAGCCAGAGCCAGAGCCAGACCCAGAGCCAGACCGCCGCCCGGCGCCGCTGACTGCCGCGGGGCCGCGCTGGGGCCCTGCC
>JAWLRI010000050.1:90450-142934 GCA_034781795.1 Crypturellus tataupa | reverse complement strand
AGCCGCTGTTGTGCCGTCGCTGGCGACTTCCATCGAAGTCGGCGAGGGGGGCTCGCGGCGCTGCTCCTCGGCGGCGCCCGCCGCGGGCCAGGTGCGGAGCGGGGGAGGCGCGCGGGTGGGCGGGCGAGCCGGGCGGCCGTTGCTGCCGCGAGTCGGTGCGGGGGGGGAGCGGGATTTACGGTCGCTCCCCGTGTGCGCAGCGGGCCCGGCCGGGGGCCTTCCCGCCCGCTGTCCGAGTGCGGCACTGCCTGCGCCTGGGGGCCCAGAGCCGCCCTCGGCCCCTGAGAGAGGAAGGAGGGAGGCGGCGGGCGCTGCTCGTTGATCGCGGCCGGGCGCGGCCTTCCGCGCTCCCCGCACACGTGCCGCGGGGCTGCCGTCTTGCAGCCGCCGCTGGGCGCCCCGCCGCGGCTCCCCGGGGGCTCTTCGGGTTCTTACGGAGTGAGGGCTGCGCTGGGGTGCCCTGGCTCTGAGTGGGGCCTCGCTATGTCCCCCCGGGGCGGCGGTGGCCGCGCTCGAGGGGTTGTTGAGGTGCAGAGCGCTGCGGTGGTGACGCCTCTGGCCCGTGGGGTGAAAGAAAGGGTGTCGGGCAGGGCCCTGCTGCTGCCCGCGGGCATGGTGTCAGACTGGGCATCGGGAGCGCACGGGCTCGGCTGTGTGTGTGTGTGTCCTTCCCTTCTCGCTTCCAAAGAGCAAACGAAAAGCCTAACATGGCAACCAGAGCAGCAGCAGTTTTATCTTTGCTCTCCTGCTCTAATATATGTCTCTGGGCTCTGTAGTGAATTGCCAGTAGATTGACTGGCTGTCCGCCTTCATCTCTGCCTTGTGCCCTGGCCCCTCTTAAGTGCCCTTCAAACAGTGCAAGGCTAATCTCTGTTTGCACGGTGGCTTTGTCTGGTTCAGCATCTCAAAGGTGCCTCCATTAAGCATGGAAAGATTGAAGGGCAGCTGTGTTGCCCAGCCTTGCTAGTGAGCTGTGTGCATGCTGTGTGGTGGGAGAAGCTCTCCTTTCCCACTCTTGCCACATCAGCAGCCCTTCTGACATCCACTGGAAGGATTGTAGTTCAGCCATCTCCGAGATTGGGCTGCTGCTTGTGAAGCTAGTGCATAACATACTAGCAGTCTGTTCAGGTGGAAGGTTTGAATTTAAAGTGGGTTATTGGTAAGTTGTTTAATCTAAAAAACTTCAAAAAAAAATCACTGCAGTTAGTCCTAGGCTAAGTTTTGCATATATATATATATGAGCAAAGTTCTTTCAGAGTATGTTCTGCAGACACTTCAGAGGGAGTATTGTGCTTGGCTTATTTATTTTTAATTTAGCCAAACCTGATAATAGCTAGAATTTTCACAATATACTGGTCCTGTTCAATAATTTTTAGCCTATGTGAAAGCTTAATTGGTTGTCTAAAATTGGTATATGTAGCAATTTTATATTTTTGATGTTTGTATAAATTCACCTTTTATTCATTTCTGCTACTTTCAATTTTGGAAGAGATTAGCTTCATCAGTTTGTAGCCCTGTATGTGCTGCAAAATTTCTCAGCTTGGCTTGCATGTGCTCTAAACTACAAACAGGTGAAGCTTCATACTGCAGCCAGTATTTGTATTAATTATATTTGACAAGCGCTCGAATATGTGAGGGTTGACACCATAAAAGCAGAGAAGCAATGAGCCATCTGACTGCACTTCTTTTGGAGCCTCACTCAAGATACAGTTTTGTAATGTCTGGTTTTGTTGAATATCTGAATAGAACAGTAATTCAAATCTGACTGAGACGTTTGTACTAAAGAAAACTTGTTAAATGTTGACAAATTCCAAGTGATTTTTTTTTTTTTTTTTCCTGGCAGTTTCAGCTTTGGTGTGTGAATGTTGACCTTTTATGCAGATGTTAAATTTTGGTTTTAAACTTGCTGTCATGTATAGTAGTAGTTAGGAAAAAGATTCAAACAGATCAATACAGTCAGTTGAATGTGAGCTTTCTGCAACTGAATCTTTGAAATGCTGCATTCAAATAATTTTTTAGACAATTCTTCAAGCCTAGTAGCTTGAAAATCATACTACAATGTTAATTTTCTCGTGGATAACTAGTCATGAAAAACATTGCTTATTTTTACATTTTGTTTTGGTAGGTGCTGGTTTGCTTGTTGCAGCTCAAGATGCTACAGAAGATGAGGAGGCTGTGGAAGATACTGTAGTTGAAGATGAAGATGATGAAGCAGAAGTTGAAGAAGATGAGCCTACGGACTTGGTAATTGTGCATGAATGTTACTTCAGTAGTGTGAATTAGAGCAAAAGTGCTTCAAGCTGGATAGCTTAGCTGTATGTAGATAATATTTGCTGGTGTCTGGAAATCTTTTTCAAAGTTTCTGGTTAAACTTGTGTTCCATTTGAAGTTTCAAAACAGTCTTTCTTTTCTTTCTGAATCAGCAGTCAAAGGACTGCATGGGGTCAACTAGGCTTCCAATGACAAACTGCAGTCCAGAAAAGAGCACCAAGTGGGGTAACTATGTCTCACAGAAGCTCTTAGCAGTTCTCTCCTAGATGCATGTCAGTAAACTGAGAACAGCCTTGGGATAGAGGGCTGCTTCATAGTAACTACTTTTGTATCATTGTGCAAGAGGAAACAATCTTTGCAGGATATGCTTGTTAAACCTGTGGTCATATGGCTCTCTTGAGTCTCTTTCTTGAGGCTGATCAAATAAAATATTTTATAGTAATGAAGCTTAGGGCATGACTAAGAAGAGAAAACAGAATTTAAGCTATGCATGGGGGGGAAAAAAAAAAAGAACTGGTAAACTGTTCCTGTAAGCTAATTAGACTGATGTTTAGTTACTGATGTGAAATTGAATTTATAGTTGACTGGATTTTCTAAATGTTAAAAGATGTGGTACGTTTTCAGTACTGCTAGAATTTAAATGAATGTAATTTATTTTTAATGCATAGTGTAAGACTAAGGGAGGTACAAAGGGGTTACTTTTAGGCAGTTCATTGTATCTGTCACTGAAGCAAAAGGTACAGTTTTGCATAGCATCTAGACTTAAAGATGCCAGGCTCAGTTGTAGTTTGTTGCTTCCATAGCCCATGGTGCCTGTGCAGCTGATCCAGTTGGGTGTACACTGTTTAAAGTGGTTGTTTTAGCAAGTAGGAAATAAAATGATCTAACCAATCTGCAAGCAGTGTCTTTAGGAAGTTCAAAATGGGGTCAGCCATGCAGTTGCTCATGATGGAGAAGACAGCCACCATCTCCATGTGGAAAATAAGCCCTTAATGATTTTATTTGCCCAGTGAATAAAAAGCTGCTTTAAATACTTCTCCCTGCACAGTGAAAATAACTTAGTTGCCTCATGGCTGTTTACTACTTTATAAATGCTTATTTTAAATCAAAATAGATGTAAATTAGATGTAAACACTTAATATTTAGGTTCTTCCTTTTTGCTTCCACTCAAAAAAAAAAAAAAGTGGTTTCCTGTTTACAAACCTTGCAGTAGAGCTTTTGGTGGAGATCAGTCCCTGTGAAATCTAACAGAAGGATAAATGCAGAAAAAGGTGCTAATCAAATCTGAAGGGAGCACAAATTCTATATTCTAAACCTCCAACAGCAGAAATTGATGGTAATGCTCACGGTCATAGTACATTTTTTCCACACTGATACTTGTTATGCAGGCTTCTTATAAAACAAGCATGGTCTTTGCATCACTGTTTATAGACTATTTCAAAAAAATCTCTTGTCCTAGACAGAAGAAAAAGAGGAAGAAGACTTGTCAGGCGAACCTAAAGCCTCACCTAGTGCTGATACAACCATTTTATTTGTGAAAGGTGAAGGTAAGAGTCTTGTGCCAATCTGCCATTAGCTGCCTTAGTGCTGTTTAAAATATATCAATATGTGCATGAGAACAATGAAACTCCAAAATACCTAATCTTTTTCAAGTATTTGGTGTTTAAAAACAAGGGTTAGATGGGATGTATGAAGCTTCTAACAGTTGGATATTTTTGTGTTCTAGACTTTCCAGCAAACAACATCGTAAAATTTCTGGTAGGCTTCACCAATAAGGGCACAGAGGATTTTATTGTTGAGTCACTTGATGCTTCTTTCCGTTACCCTCAAGATTACCAGTTTTATATCCAGAACTTCACAGCTCTCCCACTGAATACAGTAGTTCCACCACAGAGACAAGCCACATTTGAGTACTCTTTCATCCCAGCTGAGCCTATGGGTGGTCGTCCTTTTGGACTAGTTATCAACCTGAACTACAAAGATGTAAATGTAAGCCTCATGTTGTCATTCTTCGTTCTTAGTTGATGTTGTAATGTCAGGAAGGAATTGCTTAGTTAATACCTCTCCACACAGTGAATGCCTTTGGTTTTTTTTAGCAAATCAATAAATGCCTAAAAGTAGCACATCTGTGTTTCACAGCACTCCTCTATATATGTGGATGAGTGCTGTATATGTTAGACTTGAAGTTACATTAATACTGGAAGCTAGATTGCCTTAAAACCATGTAGAAGTGGCTGTAGACACTTAAAAGTTTCTCTGAGATAATGTAAATTTCACCCAGCTGTACCTTTCAACTGGGTTTTAACAAACTCTGTGCTCCTGAATCCCATCTGCAAGTACAGGACTAGCACTTGTAGCTGGGAGAAGAATTTTTCCAAAAGCATAAATGGGAATTAAAATATGGGTTTCTCTTATTTTAGTGTTGGCTGAAGTATAAGACTTCTGTAGTGTTCAAAGTGTTTCGATTGAGCTAATAAGGCATGTAATTGTTTGGCATGTAATAACTTAATCGAAAATTTGTTCAAGAAATTGATTGAAAATATGTTGAAACTTTGTTATAGGGCAATGTGTTCCAAGATGCTGTCTTCAATCAAACGGTTACAATTATTGAGAAAGAAGATGGGCTGGATGGAGAAACGTAAGTAGACTAGAAACTGAAAGTTAGTTGATACACTGGTAGAAGCAATTATTGATGGAGTCAGTGAGGACTGCTCTTGTATCTTCATTTTATTGGATGCTAGATGTAATCTGAGTCTTGCTGATGGTACTGGACTTGCATACGCTCAAAACCCTGATATACTAAAAAGCTTTTTTCCTTCAAACTAAGTTTTGTGTCAGTATTAGAAATCTTCAGGGTTGATTCTGTGTTAACAGTTCATGCAGATGTTTTGCCAAGCCTGGAATAACTCATAGTGCTACGTAAATATATACATCAACACAGAGCTGTCAAGCTTTTGTTATCCTAGTGTGTGGGTTGCCCCGCCTCCTCTATAATTAAGAGTACTGGACTGGAATTACATGCTTCTAGAACACTCTTGTGCAATCCAAGATAATATAAACTGAAAGATTCTTCTTCCCTGTGAGATAGGGGAATTTACACTCATTCTTTATTGCACTTTTTCTGTGGGAAGCAGTTTTCTTTATTTTCATGAATGTTCATCTAAAAGATGTAGTTAATATGGCAGACCTTGTGTTGTGTGTGCTGTGATAATATATTTAAATATTGCAAAATTGAATTGTGATTTTTAAGAGAACCAGTGAATTAAGTATTTCTGCACTTATTTTTTTTTTGAAGAAAATGAATATTGGAATTCTCCTGCTACAGGTAGTTTGCACTCAGAGCAAACTTCCATTTTTAAAAGGGCAACCAATGGAAATAACTGTTGCATGAATTCATATTTGTAATTAGCATCAATGAAAGCAACTGATAATCTGAATGTGTGTTATCCTGGTGATAAAGAGGCTCTTGCAAGAATTCATCAGTTGGGACTAGACTGAATTAATGTCCTGTGAATAGGCACTTTCCATAAACTAGGGATGTTCAGTTAAGTCTCTGCTGCAGTTTAACTCCATAGTTTCTCTTTTAAATCTGAATTAAAAAGTTGTCGTAGCTTCTTTACCTAACAGAAGTCCTGTCTGCTCCTAAAATTTTAGACTGAATTTATGTGCATGTACTGCTAATTATCATCAGTTATTTCAGATGGACTTTTTGTCAATGAAATTAATGCTTTTTGTGTGTCTTAAGGAATTCTAACTGTGGAATACAGAACTAGATGCCTCAAGGCAAGGCTTTTCAAAATGCTTGTTGCCAAAAATATGTATATCCTGGCAGTACTAGCCTTGTATTAGCATATTAAAAGTACATAATGGATTTGAAAGTGCACACACATAAATACTAACCTGTGACCCATATATTGAAATATGATGTTGCAAAAGAGACTGAACAGTTTATTATGAGTTAATAGAGTTTGAGTGTATATAGCAATACTCAAATGTTTTGCAGTTTGAAATTAGATTTTAGATTACAACTTCTTAAAAGTAGAATAAATACTTAACATTTATTAGTTTCAGGTTCATTAGATCAGGTATCTCCTTTACTCCTGTGTGGAGGTCTGCATGTGTCTTGGGAAAGATGAAGCAGGCGTGTGGCCAAAGCAAGGCTTACTTGCTCTGCCTGTTTTTAAAATTGTAAATGCTTAAGGTTAATGTTTTCTTAATTTTTTTCTTAAAGAATCTTCATGTACATGTTCCTTGCTGGACTGGGTCTACTTGTCATTGTTGGCCTACATCAATTGCTAGAATCCAGAAAGGTGGGTAGTGTGTGGTATCCTTTCTTCCTGACTACTTTGTAAACATAACAGTATGGTCCTGTATTGAAGTATGAAAACAATCCTGTAACTTATTTGTAGCCTAGGATAGTATAGGCAGAACTTGAGAAAATTTACTTTAACAGGACTGAGATCTTGAAAACCCCTGGAAAAGCTAGTGACCACTTTTATTTTTATTAAGACATTTAGTCTGCTTGCCTAGTGCACTCTTGGTGTGTTCTTCACTATTGTACTAAAGCAGTTGAATTGAAGATTTTGACATGCTGGATGTTCAGCCACTGGTTTGATACAAGGTAGACTTTTTTTTTTTTTTATCCTGTAGTCTTTATTATGTGTCTGTTTTGTTAAACTAGATCAGGCTTCAGGAAAAAATTGTCTAGTACTTTCAGTGCTTAACAGTATTACTAGGTTTGTGGCCTTCTGGATTCCTCTGTAATATATTGTAACAGTTAAAGGTTTGTTAGTGTAACTGTTCTAGCAGGTATAGGTCATGAAGAAATTTGGATTTTTATCTGCATGGGAAAATGGGCTGAAATAGTGTCTTTGTAGCTGAGCTTACACCGCATTTCCCTTGGGAAGAAGTATGAAGCAACTTGTGCAATAAACTCCCATTTTGCAGGTTGAAACTTAAAACATTGTGCTAATCTGATAAAGGACAACAAAATGGCTCCCTCCTTTTTCCTCCTCACAACAGGCTTGCCCATGGATGGATAAATTCTTGGTATCTTGTCCATAATTAGTACTGCAAGCAATTACAAGTAGGATGATTATAAGTAGGTGTTAATGTTAGGTAATGTGTAAAGATAGCTAAAGCTAAGCTAGAAAGATAGCTTGAAACCAGAGCTAACCTTTATGTGGAAGACAATATGTTCTGTTCTTTTTTCAGAGGAAGAGACCAGTACAGAAAGTAGAGATGGGAACATCAAATCAGAATGATGTTGATATGAGTTGGATTCCTCAAGAAACTTTAAATCAAATCAGTAAGTAACTTACCTTCTGTAACTGGAGCATAATAAACCTATTAAACAGTTAAGAAGCTCATGCTAAATTCTCAGGACAGGATAGATCTGGGGAATAAAGTTGTCTAAAGCACTCTGCTTAATAATTGTCATTCTTGTATGCAGCAGACTTTGGTTGATAAGTTGATGCAATAATGGCTATCAGTGATCTTACACTTTCTGTAGGCTCTTTCAACTGTATAAAATCTGTATCACAAAAGGTGGGGGAGAGTATCATCTGAAAGTATCTGCAAGATGTTTAAAAGCTGACCTATTGGCTGAACCTTTAAACATTAGAAGTGTGCGATGCTGTCTTGAAACTACCTTAAGACTTGGATCATGATGTCTTTCACAACTCCAAATTCTACACAGTATTTGACCTCCTTAGAACAGCTATGTGTGTGGATATTTCTAACTTCTCTTGCTCTTTCTTCTGTTTTGCTTTCCCATGGCTTCAGTGCAAAGTAGAAGAGGTGAGACAAACTCTGGTGCTTTAAAGAGTGGAAATTACTGATGTGTATCTGTGTTAACTAAGCATAGAATTCAGGCTTCCTGCATGCAGTAACTGACAATGTAGCATGAACAGTAGCTAATCACACATACATGTGTGCTTATGTATGCATATATATAATATTCGTATATGCCCACATAAAACTAATCATTTCTCGTTATATTGCAGTAGAGTAGCTTAGCTGTTACACATTGGTGAATTACTCTGGTCTGTTCTAACAGTGTCTAGAACCATTTGCCTAAAACAGATGTGAATTTTGTCCCCCACATCACCTTGGTGCAGTCTCAGGTGGTAGTTAATGATGAACCTGGAGGGCTAACTGTGACCAATGGTTGAGCACATCTTGTTTCAATCAAGCCTAAAAATCTAACTCAACTGGGAAGTCTCATAATTTAATAGTGAAGTTTGTTCATCCAGATCTCCTTAACCCTAGATGAATTTCCATCACTAAGACACTGTCTTGCAGCCTAGATAAGAGAAGTACTTTGAGAACACTTTGCAGGAACTACTTTAAATTTGAAAGACTCCTGTTTTGATGGAATAAGCATGTTTTTAGTGACCTTTATTTACATAGAAGCCATGGGGGCCCTAGTTCTGACACCAGACTGTGCCAGGAAAGCTGACAAATGCACATTTTTAATGCCTTTTTCCTTTGTTAATTATTATATTACACTAGATGTAAGGACTTATGTTTCAATTCTGAGAATATAAGCTGCTGTCCTGGATACTGTTTTTTTTGTATGTGACAGTCTTATAAAACTTAGTTTAGCAAGAGGAACTAAGTTAAGCTAAATTTCTCTGTAGAATGAGCTGAATTTAAAGTGAGTTAAAATCCTGGTAACATTTTATTTCCCCACCTCTTTAAGATGATATGTATTCAAATTTCAGTACTTGAAATGTAGGAAAAACTGAAGCTTTATAGCCTTTCCTTAGCTGTTTTTTTTCTTTAATTCTAGGTTAGTTTTCATTAATCTATACTAGTGTCATTTGAAATACATGGCCTTCAAGAGCCCCAGATTTTGTACTCTTTAGTTGTCAAATTCTTCATACTTTGATATTTGTAACAGCATGATGGTTGCTTTTTGCACTTACTACTCAAAAAGGTAGTGACCAATTATTTTTTTAAGTTTAGTAATGCCTAAGAGTGGAACTTTTAAGCAGCAGAGCTTGCAGCATCAGCAGTGTATGGTGTGGGTTTTTGCTATAGTAACTGGCAAGTTAAACACTCAGCCCTGAAGCTACTTCAAGAGTAAGAGTACTTTTTCCTTTGTTACCTTCTGTTTAGAATTCCAGTAGTTAAAAAGGAGAGACCAGTTGTTGAAACAGCCTTTTGTGTGGTGATGTCAGTTTGGTCTGTTTGTGGGAGGGAGAAAAATACACGCTTTGTATAACATTTAATTTGAAGTCGCTTTTGATTCTGATTGTGTTTTTTTTTTTTTTTAATACAGATAAAGCTTCACCAAGGCGGTTGCCCCGCAAGAGGGCACAGAAAAGATCGGTGGGATCTGATGAGTAAATGTTAAATTGTGCAACAGTTCAACCTTTACTAATCCCGCCTGTTTCGATTTTTTTGGATTGGAGTAGTGCAGACAATCCATGCCACCATAAGGAAAATACTGCTATACATTTGGACTGAACAGATTAACTGAATGGTGTTAATATTACTGAAAATGCACTTCTTTTTTTGTTAATAATTGCTGGGGGAGGGGAGGTAGCCATTAAGATTTGTGCCTGTGTGTAAGCAGTTGGTCTTAACAAAATCATACTACCTGAAATGTGCCTTTAGAGTTCTTTGTAATGCTTCTCATGTATGCTGTCTCTGAGGGGTTTTCCCCTCTTGTTTACCCCAATTTGAATGTGTAGTGACTTCATCTGTCTTGATTGTGTACTGTCTGTATGCATCTTTCCCTCCAGAACTTTCTCCACAGCACACATACTGAAGTTTGTGTGTGTGGTCCTACTTCAGTGTTAAAGCACTGATTATCTAGATTTCTGCATAATTAGCATTCTAAAGGCACAATTGGGTATAGCTGCTTGTGGCAGTAGACATTTTGCTGCTATTTTGATCTGGGCATGCAGTGAGCTCAATCTGAATTTATCTCCATAAGTGTTAGGAGGACTGTTATACAGCAGCAGAACTTGTAAAGCATGGAATTTTTGTGCTGAATTGGTATTACTACGTAAATTTTTTTACCCAACTTGTTAACTGATTAGTTATTGAGTCATGCCAGCACCTTAGGTGTTCTGACTATAGTGGTATCTGGAATGTTTGCTCAAAAAAAATTACTGAATATGCTACAACCAACTTTTCAATAAGTTCTTGGTTCTCAAACTAGAATGTCATCTGTGTCAAGATGTATGGACTTTTCTTACAAAGCTTTACATGGAGAAGGACTTCAGATTTACTGTGCACACTTGAAACAATTTGAAAAGCTGTTGGCTTCAAGTAATCAAACTGTAAAAGGCTGAATAAGTGGTGTCTTGGTCACTCTTCTTTTGCCTCAGAATTGCATTTGCGTAAGTCCAAGTTGAGTTTTTTATCATCCCGTCTTTCCCATTAGTAACACAGATGCAATTTTGTTATTAAATGTGTGTTCAGCACTAAGCAGAACAGCTATGCATAATCCAGATGGGCTTCTCCAGTGGCAGGCACTACATAAATGATTACCAGGATCTGAGGTGTTGATCTTACTCTTTTGCATTTGAGAAGGTAACTTTGATAGTAAAAGGAGCAAATCTTGTAAAGACCCAATTTGCTGCCATCCAGGCACTTGGAACAGAGCTGAAGTGTTTACATTTCATATGCATGTTCTCCATGTAAAGATCTGAAGCCTATCTTAAGGCTTGTTCAGTTTAGAAAACTCATTGATTTGAGACTTTTTTCCTTCCATTTCCTGATCTTGCCTATGTGAAAGTGCTCTTGTTGATCTATACTTGTTCTGCAGGGACTGAGCATCTGAGCCAACAAGAGTTGAGCAATACCCGCAAATCATGTCCCCGTTATTGTGCTTGAAGCAGTGTCTAAGGTCTGAAGCTACCTGTACTGACACTTTCACTATACAGATCCCTATGAAGAAAATGTAAAGATGTTTACTTACTTGTGATGGAATATAAGAATGGAAAGAGCAACCTCAGTGATGCTTTGTTTAATGTGCTGATAACATAGCTGGCTCAGAACAGTATAGTAGAATTAAGACTGTTGGATCATCATACATAGGACTTGGCAAACGGTTGGATGGTAGTTTCAATACAGGTGACTAACAAATTTCATGGAACACCTTTGCCTCAAATGATGCGATCTGACTGGCTATGTGTGGTAGTCTTTGTTGTTCCAGCTCACCTTGATTCACCAAAATAAATTAAAAGTTTTGCTGTGCTAAAGTATACCTATTGTTCTACTGAACATTAAAATAGAAGGGCATCTGCCCTTTCTGGGATTGTGTGGCCTGCCCAAGATCAGATTTTAAAATTTCTTTCTACCTGAAATCAGGAGACTTGGCGGAAGGTGTTGTTTCAGATGGTGATAATGAAAGCTGTAGATTCAGTGGTACCCTAAAAGAAAAGGCAAAGTATTACAACAGGTAGTAATCTAGAATATCTTGGAATATCCAATTTATTTCTCTCAAATGTATGAAAGTTTAGCTAATGCTGACTTTTAGCTTCTAGAGCAAGTTGGTCCTTTCAAAAGATGCTGACCACAACTGCAGCAAATGTAGGACTGAATCACTGTACAAATAAGAATTAGAAAGAACAGTATTTTGAAGGTATCAAACTTGCTTTTCCTCTCCATTCAGTGATTAAGATCCAGTTACTGAAGTTTTAAGCATGAAGGAAGAAAGGAGACAGTTTAGCAGATTTGCATAGGAACTAGCAATTGAAAAGTACAGTAGTAACAAGATGAGGTCTTTCAGGTCCTACAATTTAAATTTACATTGAATGGTTAATAGGAACTTTATCAGCCAGAAACTGTTAGTTGGTAGGAACTCAGTTTGAACATCAGTCCAGTACTTCTCAGGATAAATGAAGTAACGGTTTTAAATTCCTTCATCTTCATTTTTCTTTGACTGGAATTTTAGCAATAACACTCTAGTGTATAGTAGCAATTGAACTTTGGCATCTCTTACATTCTTTCTGCTTTATAAGCCACTTTACTACATCTGGATTTTCCAAGTGGGGAAAACTTGGTTGTTTTATGCTGTTGGTTATATAATAACATTCACTTTGATATTTGGATTTTTTACCTTTTTTTTAAGGACTGCCCATACAGGTAGTTTAGTATCAGAGGTATGTTGCTGGGTGTCATTATTAGTTGAGTAGTTGGTAGTTCCATTCACCTAAAGATGAAGTTAGCAGTCCTGTCCTTTGCTGTGGCCTTTTTTTCCCCCCTATGGCAGCACAAGTATTATGTGATCTAGGGCTTAACCAGCCTGCTTTTCTGCTAGTTTACTAAGCAGCATCTTGTGTGAAATTGCAAGAGGAAGAGCTAGGGTTCAAATATTGCTAGGGTTTTTGCTCTTATTGGTAAAAGGTGTGCTAAGGAAGGGTGTTAAGCTGCCAATGAAACTGTGACCTTACTGGAAGAACTGCTGTTAGTTCCTTCCTCATCACCCTTAAAATGCTACCAAAATTATGTAGGATTCAAGGGTTTGTATTGAAGAGGTTTTAAATTTTTCTACAGTGGTAGCAAAGCATTACTTTAGCTATACTTGAAGCGTGTTTGATATTTGTAGTCCTCTATCTGACAACAATTTGTTTTTCTGCTATCATTTAATAAAAGCATGGCTGTTGTCAGATTAAAGGAGGAAGCCTCATAAGGATTCTTCATGTACATAATAGGTAGAGTATAGGCTACAGGACTGTATGGTGCAGAAAAGCCATGGTAGTACTTAGGCTTGCTTCAAAACACTTATGCTGAACTTCTTCCTCATCTTGGAAACAATCTACATCATGATTCACTGTTTTGATTCCTGGATCCCTTTGGTTCCTTACGGTGCTGAGCAGCATGTTGCACTTGAAAGCTCTGAATTAGGGGAGCAGTGAGGAGAGTAAAACACAGGCTGGTTGTTTGGTGGTTCAGTGCTGATGTCCTAAGCTGCAGTTCAGAAATGATCCCTTTGCCTTGGCTGGAGGAAAGGCAGTGTATCTACCTCACAGGTGTGACACAAGGGCTGTTTCAGGAGTACTTCAAAGTTGCTTGAGTTTACTGTCTTCATGTAGCTACTTGTGTAAGATATAGCACTAGTGTAACTTGATAGAAACTGCAAATGTTTGTGCTATATCGGTTTAATCCTTTCATTTAATAACATCTAGCAGCTTTATGTTAAGATTCTTAACATACAGAGGACTTGCGAAATTTGCTTACAGGAAAAAAAAGTGAAGCCAGATCTTTCAGTTTCTGCAAGAGTTCTAGGTAGGCTAAATTGCACTGTCTCCAAACAGTTTTCCATGTAGTTCCAAATTATTGTGAGCTTTTCTTTTAATCAAAAAAAGTGATACAGATGATGATTCTTTTTGATACAGTCAACAGTCAGTTTAAGAATGACTGATGATTTTGGATGATTAAGTTTAGATGATGGATGTTGTACCACAACTGAAATGTTAAATTAACATTTATTTTCTTACCTGCTTGTTTTCATTTATAAGTGAGATCAGATCTCTTGAAAATAAATGCAGGAGTTTTTTTGTAAAGTAAATGTGAAGTTTTCTTAGCATCTTGTAGTTTTTTTTTTTTGTTTGCTTTTTTTAAATAAAGCATGAGTATGGCACCAAAAAGCCTGAATGGTACTCTGGTGCTCTTTTTGTTGATGAAGCAACTGGTAGTAGCAGATGAGCAAGAAGACTGCAAACATGCTATACTTCAAAAGCTGCTTTTCTGCAAGTATATGGGGAATGTGGTAATAGCAGTATTATGTGATAGTTTGCTGTGGACAGTTGAACAGTGGGCAAATATTAACAGTACTTATTGCTTATAAGAGTTAGGAGATTCAGGGAGGACTCTGGGGAAGCATTGAGTACCAACATATTAAAATTATTGAATTCTAATTATTGAAATACAATCTCACATTTCCTGAAAGAACAGCCTAGTGCTAACTTGTAGGCAGTGTGAAAAGAATCTGGTAGGATGCCTAAAGGCTACTGAAGCACAAGGTAGTAATCAACCTAGACTTGATTAGGTGTGTGCTGTTGTCTGACCAAGCCCAAAAAACATATGCTGCATCTAAACAGAAGAAGGCTTCTTGAGGGGAGGGGGAAAAGCTAAATCATTCTTAAGCAAGGTAAGTTTATGTGGCCAGGGACTGCATAAATCTTGTAGCTGGATGTAGATTCCCACTAAGGCTGCAGTCAGGTACTTGGTATTAGACTACTTACTCTGCTTTTCCCTTTATTAATTTGCATTATGTAACCAGAATTTAAGAGTAGAGCTTTTCCTGTAATAAAGATAAAAATAGGGAATTCATGTGCATAGTGACCACACAAGCCATAAAGCAGAGATACAGTTCTTCCCTACAGTGCCTTTTTTAATCTGTGTTAGGCTGTTCTAGGGGAATGTGTGCCTAAAACCTTACCAAGAAGATAAGCAGTATATGAAGTTCACTAATTAGATCCAGACTCTGGAAATGATACAGCTGGCAATACCAAAAGTTGCCAGTTGAGGGATCTCCTAAAGCTTGTGTGAGTTGCTTTTGATAACAGCCAAAAGATCAAAAAAAAGCCTTATTTTCCTGTGTATGAGGGACATCTAAGTGGATAGATGGAAACAATTTTTTTGACTCATACCTTGCTGTATCTCAGTCTCAAAAGCAGGTCTGCATACTGCAATTTTTTTTACAGTTTGAGGAAGAGTAGACTAAAGCTCTGAAAAGCTGTACATGAAAACATTTTACATTTGCTTAAAAAAAAGGAACACATCAGAGCTGTAATCACTTAGAGAGTCAATCTAAAGTTTTAAAGCATCCTGGAAAGAGACAACAGTGACAAACTAGACATGCTGCTGTCTTGGCATCTGCTCTGATCCTAAACCCCTGGAGTATGACTGAAATTAGAGTTTAAACTGAGCTTTTCAACAATGTGCACCTCGTTCAGTTATAAGTGTTCCCACGTTCTGCCTTCAACTTGCAGCTCCCCCAGCCCTGAAATCTAGGTCAGCTCACCTGCAACCAGTATTTGTAACAAAGCACAGATTGACCAGCCAGTGTGCTTGCTCTTGTTTGTTTACACTTTCTAAAAGCAGAAATAGCTCAGCCTGGCTCCCTGAAGAATCCATGTTGTTAGTTTAACTCCTGGTGTAGAGTAAATTCATCTGGGAATAACTTTTTTTTTTAATTATGTGGCCAAGACTTTGACAAATTATACCTCCTTATGGGGATGTATGTGTATGTTAGTCTAAAGTTGCCTAAATTCAAATCCCTCCCACCCCAACTGTCTACAAAAATGCTTTCATGCAGCTATCAGTTGGTCAAAGGCTGGTTGGTCAACCAGGATCTGGACAAGGCATTGATCTTTCTCGGGACTAATCTGGCAATACATTTTTTTGGATGTTTGCCCTATCAGCAGGGAAAATACCTCTTTTTACACAGAATAGAGTTACAAAAAAAAATCTTTTAGAAGGCTTGAAATTTCAAAGAAAGGCTTGAAGCTATGTGTTTTAACTTAATTAGCCCCTCAAACAAAACTTTAAAACTGCTAAGGCAGTGATGTTATTCAACAAATCATTTTTGCATTCAGTCTGCCTGAGGTAATTTTATTTTCTATTTACACATTCATAAATACAGCTATGAGATTGTTATGTGTTGATTTTTGTTTTTTTAAAGTTTGAGGCTAAACTTGTCTATTTGCATAGCCTATAAACAAGGAAAGAAAACATTGAAAAGGTCAGAATTTGTATTAAGCAACAACAGAAGGGGGAAGTGGAAGGGGAAGCTAGGGATCCTAATGTTCTTTTTCCTTTAAACTCCTTTGGTTTCTTTATCTCATCCTGTATTTCCGCAATCAAGCCTGTCATAATGGTTCCCATAATGATGGAAACCTCCCTTCAGCTTTATCAAGTCCAACTGTAAACTCAACAGCACTGTGCCTGCTCAAGCATGGCCCTAAGTCCTCAGCTTTCTTGAACACTGCCAGGGATGGAGACTCCACTGCTTCCCTGGGTAGCCTGCTCCAATGCTTCATCACTCTTCCCATGTAGAAATTTTTCCTAATACCTAACCTGGCCTTTTCTAATATCTAACCTATCTCCTGGCCCAACTTGAGGCCCTTTTCTCTTATCCTATCTTTGGTAGTTATTTTGGAGAAGAAGTTGATTCCCACCACACTACAGCCTCCTTTCAGGTAGTTGTAGAGAGCAGTCGGGTCTCCCCTGAGCCTCCTCTTCTCCACACTAACTAACCCCAGCTCCCTCAGCTGTTCCTCATAAGGTCTGTGCTCCAGCCCCTTCACCACCACTCCAGCCCCTCTCCATCTCCTTCTTGTGAGAGGCCCAAAACTGAGCACAGTATTTGAGGTAGGGCCTCACCATCTTTGGGTACAGGGGGATGATCACTTCCCTGGTCCTGCTGGCTATGCTGCTCCTGATAGCAGCCAGGCAGCCATTGTCCACCTTGGCCACACTGCTGGCTCATGTTCAACCAGCCCTTGACCAGCTCCTCCCAATCCTTTTCTGCTCTGCAGCTGACCCTTATCTCCACTGCTTCTCTCTGTACTCCAAGTTGTTCCATGGCATCTACTTCAAACTTTGATGCCTGTGTGCCACAAGGGCAATGTCAAAACCCAAGCCTCCTGCCTTACATGACCATATAGCTTCAACAGCAAGTGGGCGGTATGCATTTTACTTCACCAGATGATGCGGGAGAAGAATGAGAGAGCACTCAGATACATTCTCGTACGGGCCCGGATCCATGACGTTCCTGCAGTGAGTAGCATGCAGGACCAGGCTTGGTCCTTATTCTGACACTCTGTTAGATCCCATCTCAACTGGCAAGTTCACCAACAAGTTCACAGCAGAGGAAAAAAAATGTTACTGCATTGGTTTATGCAGCAAAAGTCTATGCCAATAGTATCAAAAATTTACTGCTAGAATTTAAATAGCATCTAATGACTATCAAAGTAAGACAACATTGTCACTGAAATAACAGATTATGATTAGATGCACATAGAAATGCCCTAACAAAATTGTGACATATGTTAAGTTTTGTTGTTTCTTAAATATTGCCTCTGGAGAAAAGTATGCTGCTTTGCTGAATTTGCAGAATTCCACAGAACCAGATGCCAGGGATTCACTCCTCCAGCACTAAATATAGGTGGCTAACAAGAATCTGTTGACAAATGGCAAAACATCCCACAGCTGCGGCTGTTGAATAAAATGCTGCCACAAAGAAGCCTGGCAGGCACTGCTATCTCTTTTAATTAAACATTGTTCAAATTAAGTACCTTAAAAATAAAATAAATAGGTGTGACACAGCTGCAAAAGAGAATAGTTGTTTTGGGTCAGGGAAAACTGGAAGTGTATTTAAATGAAGTGCATTAACCAACCACACAGGTTAGAAGCAGCCAAAATCTGTTGGCTGCTAGCTGTACCCATCAAGCAGTTCCCCAGATCCATCCCTTTCTCTTATCTCCAAGCTCATAAGCACTCTTAACCAGACCACCACTGATTTCTGCCTTTTGGTAGCTATACTAGAAGGCCTCTGCGGTAAACAGATAAAAATGTAGAGAGGAGATCAGAAATCGAAAGGACTGTTATATAGAGACATGATGGCTTGCTGTATACAAGCACACAGCTCGTGCTGCCTTGATTTTCTGCAGCGTAGAGTTGACTTGATTTACGCAGTGTTCAAGTGTTGTTGAGCTTTACCCAGGAGCTGTTAGCTGACTGCTTTCCTCTGCCGGGCAGCGCGCTCACAGCAGGCTCCACGCGCACACGTTGCAGGCAGCTCACCCGAGCGGAGCCGCTCACGGCCGGGCAGGCACTGCCCCAGCACTGAGGCACCGCGTAGAGGGCAGTAACCCACCCCCAGCCTGTGTCCTACCTGGTACCCGAAGCAGAGCAGCTTCTCCAGGCCAGTTTATCCTTCGTGTAAGTAGTTTGTTCCAGGTTAGGAGCCGCTGTAGGAACCTCCTTCTCCTCAAACTACATTGTCAGAGGGAGGCCGTCTGACTCCTGATTGATTTAACTCTAGATGCACCTGCTGCTGGAGTAGGTAAAAGCCATGGTGTGGGTTTTTTTTTTTCCTTTTTAGAGGACCTTCGGTTTATACAAAGAAGTGTTGTGGTTACATGCGCGAGACAGCAGAGCAGAGAGAGGCTGGAGGGTCGGGGAGAGCACCAAGGTGCTGCTCTGTGACGAGGAGGAGGCCCCTGTTACAGCAGCTCAGCAGAGAGGAGCGTTTCCCCAGGCCTTCAGGGCAGGTCTGCAGTGTCCAATTGTAGCCTCTCTCCCTGGGAAGAAGTGAGCATAGCAGGGAGGTAGGAGAGAGCACAGGGGAGAGGCTCTCTTTTCCTTGCTCTCACAGGAAGAAGAATCCAGTTAGTTAGTTTTTTTGAAAGAAAAAAAAATACAGGAAAAGTAGTTCCATAAATGTATTTTTACATTAGTAACCCTAGGTGCTGCTTCAGTAGTGGGCAGATACAGCACTGTTCTCCTTGTCCACAAATCCTTTCCACTCCCTGCTGCTTCGGGGACTGCACTGCTGAGGCGAAGCTGAGGGCCACGGCAGCACCCAGAAACACACCTGGACCAAGCGCGGTCGGGACCGATCCCAACACGAGTAATTCTGCCCCCCACAGGCCTCTGGTGCCTCGAGCAGGCACGTGCGTGTGCCTGGGCGGTGGTGGTCCTGCTGCCTGGCACGGAGGAGAAACGCCTCCTCCTTGCTTGATATAAACCAGATTATATTTTACGGGACTGGTGCGTGTGAGGGTGTGTGTACGAGGCAGATGATTATTAAATAATCTAAAATAACATTCCCAACCGTGCGGCTTTCAGCTAGCTACAAGGTAAGGCACCAGCTTGTCCACACTGCGGAAAGCCCAGATCAGATTTGCTGGCAGAGCTCAAGTCAGTGATTGCAGGAGTCGTCTACAGAAATGCGTTGGGCTCTGGTGGAAGCTGCGTTAAAAACCCACTAGTGCCTTTTCCTGCCAGCATCCGTACTTCAAAACCGCAGTCACAGACTAGGACTGTCCATCAACAGAGCAGTTGTTAGCTCAGAAAGCCCTGCTGTGCTAAACCTGCTCTTGTTTTAGGAATGTATCCACTTCCTGCAGCCCTGTGGTGCACGTCCCCTAGAATAAGGAAATATTGTGATCTGTCATAAAACCTGCAGCTATCCGTGGTCACCAGTTTCCAGAGGGACAACAACCTGCTTCCTGGGTGCACATGGGAGGACAGGAACAAGGGGAGGGTTGAAACTTGCTGGAGTGAGTGCTGGAGGCACTAATGAATTTGAGAGCGTGTTGGAGGCCTGTGATGGCCAAAGGGCCACATGGTGCTACTGAACTTCAGGATACAGGCAGCCAGACAACCAGTCATCTCCACCAGCCAGCTGCAGCACGAGCACTAAACACAGTCTAAGACCTAGAAAGTATAAGAGGGAGGACAAGACCTAGGAAAATGTCACCCACTTGCATGTAAGACACCTGCCTTCCCCCTGCGTCCCCCACTTGCCCTCTCTCTCCCCAAACCATGGACCATTCAAACCACTCAGCTCTTCTCCTGTCTGTGACACGAGGGTCCAAGCACGGCTTGTGTGAGACTCCTGTGCGGGTCATGACCATCACTACCAAGGAAAGGGATTGCTTGGAGAGGGAAAGCAGTTTCCCAGCTCCTAGGTGAGAGAGCTAAAAATGACTTAAAAGATACACATTAGTTGCATGTTTTTTACTCACTTTTCTCCCTGATGTTGTCTCCTAAGGGTGCCGAAGTTCTGGAAAATGCCAGTGCAGCCCATTCAGCCTCAGCGCCAGTAGTGAGGAAAGACTTGATTAACCAGCACGATGCTTCCTCCCTCGTTTTCTTTTCCTGCTTTATCAGAGTGCGTCACAAAAGACAGTGCCTTTTAGACTGTTTAAAAGTCCCAGTAATTTCAAGCTAAGGTCATGCATGCCCTTTTGCTTGCTGAATCCACTGTTAATCCAACTAACTGTTAGTCTTCACAATTTCCGAAAGTGCTGTTTTCTTTAACATGTTATTTAAATCCCAATCTCTGCAGAAATACCAACAGGAAAAAGCATATGTGATTCCCTGACCCAGAGGCTTTGGGAGCAGTGAAGAAAAGGTTTCAAGTAAAGTTTCACCCCTTGCTTTTTGTTACTAGCTGAACCTTGACGTGTCTAATTCTGTTTGAGAATTACGTTTTTTTCAATGAACCAGAGCAAAACCTTATCGTTTTAACAGTGACAGCAGCAAATCCATCCTCAGGGTGCTCACTGCCCGAAGGCCGACCTGTACATACACATGCACACACACATTCGTGTATAGGCTCCAGCGCTGTGTATTTGGTGACAGCTGGGTAACGTCAAAACGATGATCTTATTGCTTCCTCTTTACCAGTTGGCATTTCAGTATCGGTCCGTATGTAAGGGACCCTCCAGCCGGGCTCCAGGTCCTGCTTTGGGGCAGTGGGTTTCCGCCCAGCCCTGGTATTTCGCACCAAAGCTCCTGTGCCCACGTGCTACAGCTTTGCCCTTCAGACCCTGCTGGTTCCCCTTCCAGCCCCGGCATCCCCAGCTTCTCCGCTGTTGTCAGGGGAAGATCTTGATCTCCCCTGAGCCTGCGGGAGCACTTGGGCTCTGCACGTGAGAGTCAGCTCCCTGGCAGAATCCAGGCCGGTCGTGCTTTCAAGGATTACCTTTAAAAGCTTCGTCTCTGAAGTAAAAGCTACGGAGCGAGGTGAGGAAGCAGCATGCTGGACAGAACAGATGGAGGCAGCCCAGCTCCCCCTCAACCCTCCTGCGAAGTTGGGCATTTCAGGTTAGCCGTAGAAAATCAGTGCTGTAGCAGCAAGCGTGCGCAGGAGAGGAGGAAAAAGAGGCATAAACTAGGAGGGAGCAAAGTTTAGTCATCCAGCGGGACATTCCCCTACAAAGCACAGGCTGAACAAGGCAGTTCCTAACTCGGGGATGGTCCAAGTCAGGTCAAGTTCTAAGGTAACTGGGCAGGGAAATGGGCTGGGCGCACAGCGTGCCGGGCACACAGCCTCGGGGCCAAGCAACGAGCGCCGGCAGGTCACCTGGTTCATAGAGAATCACTTCCTGGCCACATCAGCTCAGCCTCTAAATGTTTATTTTGTGCCTCACAACAGCCTCTTTCCATCAGTCTTGTAGACTTATTAGAGGACTGGAGATTTCTCAGGCCAGTGGGTGGGAGTAGGAAGAACAAGACCTGCAACTTCCCTCCCTCGTAAGTCTTATTTCCACCCCCACACTCCACCCGGAGGGCGAGCAGGAGCCCTGCGTCACCTGACGTGCTGGTTCGGGGCAGAGCTGCCCAAGGGACGCGTGTCCCGTTAGCCTGTTCCTGCTCAGTGCTGAGGCACCCGCTCTGCAACGAGGAGGACGTCCCAGCTGCTGCCTCTAGGGCCCAGGAGGAAGGAAACTAGAAGCAGTTTCGCCTCCTGGAAACACCTCTCTGATTCTCAGTGTGGTTTCCTTCCCTACCAGAAAGATTCCCACCAGGACTCAACATGATGCAGATGCTCTAAAGCTCTACAAGGCCCTGGCACCTGGAATTGGATACGCAACTCAGAAGATTCTTGGCTGATCATCCTGTGAAATGCATTTTATTCAGAAGAAAGCACTTAAAATGCAACTAAGGCGGCTCCGACAAGCTAAAACAAAGGTTTTCTTTTCTTTTTTGACGCGTGCATGCGGCTTTCGAATACATCCTGAAGATTTCACAGCCATGTACATTTACGCAAAAATTAAATGATAATGGCAGAAACCTGCTTCATTTATACAGACAGTGACTGATATATTGTTAAAAACCATAATGTGCCCTCAGAAAGGCACTCACTCGTGTGATCACGGGGCTAGAATTAAAAACAAAACAAAAAGCCCCCGACCTAACACCTGCACGGGAAAATCAGCACCAATGTACTTTTTTTTTTCTATCTTCGGTTGCTGTTTTAAGAAAATGCAGTTACAGAAAAGCACCATTTCAAAGGGCTTTGCCCGCTAGAAAACTGCAGGGCAAACGGAACATGAACTTTCGGTGTGCTACGAACATCTCTAACTCACACCCAGTCCAGCCAAAGGAAGAGGAGCAGTGGTGCTACCTACGCAGATAAACTCCCTTTGGTGCACTGCCCGCTAACAGAAAGGTTTCAGAGCAAGTTTCCACAAACCCACAAGAAGAGCCACGTCCATTCTGTAACCTATAATTTTTAAATATAACATTTTATTGCTTAGATGGTTTGATACAGAACAACTTTTACTTTTATTTTGAATTTGGAAGTACTGTACAACTGAATAAAAAGAGGAATAAAAGTACCAAAACAAACGTGTGATTCTCTGTTCATGTGGCATAAACCAGTCTTGTACACAATTCGTAGCAGCAGTTTAAGTTCCCTTTAGAAAAATATGAATTCTACACATTTATTACTGTTTCCTGCATGGGATGAAATCACTAGGATTAAACTTCCTTCGTGGACAGAGAGCAGAGAGAAAGGAGACACACAGAGAAGAGAGAAAATTATGAATCATTCTGAAAATGGAATCAGACTGTCACATAGCCCCAAAAAGGTATTTCAGAATAGCCTCAAATGAGGTTCTCTTTTTTTTTTTTGTCTTTTTTCTTTCTTTTTTTTTTTGCGCTTTCACAGTCAAGTGCTTAATGTAGTGATTGAATTATCTCAATGTTTAGTCCATTGCAACTCAGGCAAAAGAATTTCAGAAGATCCTTTTTTTGTTTGCTTTTTTTTGTTTGTTTTTTGTAAAAGCCCTGAGAGAGGAAAAAATAAAAAGATTCAAACAAAAATTGTATAGAGACAAATTAGCTGAACATGCAAACTAAAGCCTAAGATTCACCCATAGTTTAAACACATTATAAATTTCACAGTTTAATATTGGGGAGGAGGGGAAACAACAAAAAAAAAACCCAACAACAGCAACAGTTCTCAGTCAAACTCAACTAATAAAAATGTCAATAAAATGTGGCAAGACCTTATACTCTACTAGGATATAGATAAAGGCTAAATAAAGCTTTAAATCAATAGTGATTATTGCTAGCAGATGTCCCGGCAGGTTGCTGGGAATTAATTATTTGCTACATTGTTCTGCAGCATATAGTTTAGTAATGGCTTCTCCCCCACAGTATTGCGCGGTTTAGTGTGGAGAGTTGCAAAAAAAAAATAAGGAAAAACAAACAAACAAACAACAAAAACCAAAAAAATACCCAAAATAATAATAATTATTATTATAATTATAATAGTAATAACAATTTAAGGGATGTGTGAACTGGTTTTAATTAAGCAGAATGCACCTGGGTAGAGTTTTAAAAGAATCATTGGTTCTGATTTATTAATCTATCCGGAGTTAACTATGTTTCTGAACTGGTTCATACATCCCTATTAAAAAAAAATAAAAATCACATATACCTCAACCATTTTTTTTTTCTCATTCTATTACTCAAGAACGTTTTTCTTCCTTTGAATTCTGGACAGTTATAGGATTTCAGCCTCCAGAAATTTTCGGAGAATTTTTTAATATAGATATATATAGATATAGATATATATTATATAATATAGCACGGGTCTGCGGCCCGCTCCCTCCAGGTCTGATGAAAGCAGGGGAAGCGGCTCTGCGGGGCAGGGAGGATCACAGTGCGGGCGGGGGCTGCAGTGGTGCAACAGCACAGTGAGGCTCCGGCAATGCTCGTATGGCTCTGTCTGTCCCAGAGGGCATGACTGAAGGACAAGCGACAAACAACAAAACAACGACAACGAAAACGACGACAAAAAACGCTGCGCGCTCCTAGGAACGCGCAGCTACAGTAGGATACATTTCGCTTAACCCCTTCAATACTGGCGGCCGGAGGGTCACCTGTTGCCGGCAACAGGAGCCACGTGGAGAAACGCCAGCTCCCAGCATTAAAGGGGTTAAGTTATTGATATGAAATTTAGACACACACCTCAAGTCTTCAAGCATCAACCCCAAAATCTCAGGAAGATTTTTTTTTTAATTTATTTTATTTATTTTTAACATGTCTTACGTCTGTAGTTTTATTACCAGTAGTATTCTCTTGCTCTAGAACATGACAGTAGCAAGACCTCGGTCAGGCTCGCACTTCTCTCTTGCTTTCTTTCAACTGGAAGACTGAACAACTTTGCTCTGTAAGTAACGCGTGTCGCCGCGGACGAGCGTGTCGGCAGCACGAGCGGGACGGTGCCTGCGGCGCCCTTCCGTCGCGCTCCGAGCGAGGGCCCCGCCGCGACCCCTCTCTCTCGCGCACTTCTTCTCCCGGCCCCCCTGCAACGCACGCACACGCTCACCCACACTCGCACCCTGGCACGCGTGAGATGTTCCCCTGTACACGTGTGATGACGACCTGCCGGCCTCCGGTCGGCGCTCCGCTCAGAGGAAGGGGTCCTTGCACAGTACAGTAGAAGAGCTGCAACATAAGAGGAGGAGCTGGTGAACGCTGGAGTCGAAAACGTTTGAAGAGGGGATCCAAGCTGCGCTGCGCATCTGCGTGGGCAAATATTGCCCATTGGTTTCTGCTGACTGCAGAGAAAGGCGAACTGATGAATTTATAAAATAATAATAAAATAATAACAATAATATACTGAAGCAAATCAAACATATATAACAGCGGGCGCATAATTTCCATAGGTTACGTTGCTTTGTAACTCTTCTCTGTATACACACACTCAGTCCACGGTGGCCAGAAAGAAACCCTTATAGCTAGAACACCATTTCTAATGCTGAAAAGTGGAAATGAGTATGAGGTTGAAACTCTTTTCGCGTTTCCTGCTTTTGGCTTGAACGACTTTGAACACGTTGTTCGTGCCTGGAACAGACTTAATGCTCCACCATGTGGCAAAGACAAGAACATCCACTGAGAGAAGAAGGGAAAAAAAAAAAAAAAAGATCTACATCCCCTCTGCATTTCCTCTGACAATTCTGTGTGAAATTCACATAGTTTTCTTCCAGTTATTGGCTGTGGTATCCAAGGGCCTCCCACCCCACTGCCCCCATTTCCAGCTCAGAGAACAAACACAGCGACTATCACAGATATACAAGAACAAGCTCACACACACCAATACAAAAGGTAACATTAATGCTTAAATGAAAAAGGTCCTCTCCAAATAATTCATTAAAATATTAAAAAAAAATCATTTTTGAAAAAAAAAAAAAAATCTATGATACCAAAAGATCTAATAAAGTAGTAAGGCACTCAAATCAGTATATACTGTAGTCTCTTGCATTATTATACTGAAAGGCATATGGCACCGCGTCCAGTCTGCCATGCTCTCCCACAGCGGTGGGGCTGCTCTCTCCCAGGACAGGACAGGACTCCAAGGACCTCGCTCTGCTGCTGGCTGTAGCTGGTGTGCTGGGCCGGCTCCAACCCACGGGCACGTCACTCCACCCCCAGGAGCTGAGGCGCGCTGTCTGCCGAGCCCAGGATGTGATTCAGGGGGGATTTTCTGTTGTGCATCTCCAGCAAGTCTTGGAAGAAATCCGACGGCGCCTCGTGCTTGGCGCCGCCCCGGGGCTCCTGGTCTTTCGGCGGCGCTGTCTGCGCGCTCTTGCTGGGCTCCGCGGGGCCGGCGGCGGCCGCTCGCCCGCCCGGCTGCTCCTCTCGGCCCAGGGAGTCCTTGGCGGCGCCGCCCGGGGGCTCCTTGCAGCTCCTCGTGGCAGAGCAAAGGCCGCCAGCGCCCGCGGCCGAGTCGCACTCGTTTTCCGAGATGGGGTTGGTGCCGCTGTGGCTCGACTCGTTTTCGCTGTCTTCTCCACACCGCGACTGGGTCTCCTCCTTGTCGCTCTCCTTCCCGTGGTTTCGAGCGTTTTTGACTTTCTGGTGAATGCGCTGGTGACGAACCAGGCTGTGCTTCAGAGTGAAGGTCCGTTCGCAGGTTTGACACTTGTACGGTCTCTCGCCTAGAAGAGAATCAAAATCACAAGTCAGCCGTAAGATCGCAAAAGCACCACTTTCTCGTTGCAAACACAGTAAGGTGCTCTACGCTTTGGAAATACAGTTACTTTATTAAACTTGGGTGTCCCATTTATGCAATTTCTGAATTTCCAGGCTACTGAAGCAGCTCACAGTATGTCAGGAAGTATACATAAAAAATCCCAGGGCACAGATGAAAAGAACATAGGAACTAAGTGTTTTGAGATTTCTACAACCCTGATAGGACCCTACACCAGGGAAGGAGGAAGGCAGCAAGCCCGGGCTGCCTTTCACATCCCACCTCATTTATTCAGCAAGTTTTCTGGAAGAAGTTTGCAATCGTCCTCCGGAGGCTAAGAGCATTTGCAAAGCTGGGCTGCTACAGCAGCGCTCCTGGCAGCTCCCCAAGGGCGCTCCTCACTACTGCGCGGCTCCCGCAACAGCCCGACATGCGGCCACCAGGACACTGTCCAGATACTCGGGGTCAACAGCATTGAGAACAGCAAACCCAGCGGCATTTGAGAAAGCTTCTCCGCGTCTCTTACATGCCGACGGGCAGGTAAGTGGGAAACGCACAGGCTACTTGGCTAAGTAGAAGGGAAGCTGTCCAGAATTATCCCTGATGCAGGAAAACACCATCTTCTTGTGAGGCAGAATTCCACTAGGTTTCAAAATGGAAACAGACAGCTAAAAGACCTAGGTTTGTAAAGCACTGATGGGACAAGGTAGTTGTACTGACCAAGTAAAAACATATGCCTTGAGATTTCATATACAAAGATGTTCATGTTCTTCAGCTAGCTGATTTTTTTTTTTTTGGCTTGGATTTCTGATAAGAACTACATGTAAAAGCACCTTAAAAGCTCCATTAGGCCTGCTTAAGAAATGATACTCTCAGGGAAAAAAATTCTTTGTCTTACTTTAAAACACCAAGCTGCGGAATAGCTGCAGGCATCCCATGCTGTAACCAGCAGGTAGTTTGCTCTGATCTGAATGGCTTTCTGCACCTGAAAACCATCTGAAATGCTGCAATACTTTCCTAACCATTTGCTCACTGAAAAACTAAGCAACCACTGCCCCACAGACAAAACTGCCCCAACCTCCCAAGTAAGCCAAGAGTGCGCTTGGGCAATGCCCCAAGGCAGTATATGCCAGTGTTGCCCTATTGCCCTGATGAACTCTCTGAAGATCCCACCCTGTTTCATCTCGTGCTTCTGTTTGGAGCTATTAAAGATGGTTCAGTGGTGCAATTCCATCAAGATATCCCCTTGTGCCAATGAACACACAGATAAAAGATATCTGGGGCTAATTCCTCAGTTACAGCAATGCTTTGGACTGTAAGAAGGCCTTAACATGGGAACACACTTCTGCAGCAAGAGGTTTCCGGAGAGGCAGGTTTCACAGAGAGGTTACATGACCTGCCCCTCTGTTGGGAAGGCGACACAAGAGCATCCTGTGACCAAGTTCCTGGGGAGCAGCCTGCTCTCTGCAAAGGAAAAGCCTCTACCCTGATGTCCAGAGACGTATGACACAATCTCTGTCAGCGCACTTTGCTGTACCCCACGCATTTCTCTTCTGAGGCAAGGTACGTCTTGCCACAGATATCTTTGAAAACTAAAAAACATCACAACCAAAAAAGACCACTAAGCAATATGTCATTCAGACAGCATTTTGTCAATAAATACGTCTCAATGATTGAGAGGGAATAAGAGGCGAGAGTCAATCCACAGTATTGTGGCAAAACCCTCTGTTGAAAATGCCTTTAATTAAATAGTGGAGTATTCCAGGTATTTACGTTTCTTGTATTTGAAGAAAGCACTGACCCAGGTTCCTATTTAATACCTTTATATGCTTGGTTGAGACATCCTTCAGCATCAAACCAGAAAGAGAAAAAAAGCAAAAACACACTGACAAGACCTACATACCACAGCATACAATGAAAACCTTTAAAACACATAGGAGGGCAACTTCCAAAGGGATGTAATGGTACCACCTCAGAGTAAAGCTCAATAGTTTAGATATGTGAATCTTCCCAAGGCTTTTGAATTATTATGAAAAGAGGCACAAGAACAGGAGCAGTTCCTCATTTTCTTTGTGGCTCAGCTCAGAACTGGACTCCTCAATGTCAGAAGGAAAAAAGTCAGTTTTGCACTTGAGAGGTCAGCATTTATGACTCGGGTAAGAAAAAGGCACTTTTTAAAACAGTCTTCACTGTAATTAAACAACATCTTCACTACAGCAGAAAATTGTTGTGCCTAAAGTTAATCATAAAGATAAGTCTTCAGCAGACAGCACCACCAAAAAACATGAAAGATGAAAATGCACCACTTCTTCCATTTCACTTGTAGGTGAAATGCTTCATGGATGATTTGATAAAGGTGAACAACTAATTCACCTTCCATCTGGCTCATAATTTCATCTGCCTTGCTAAAAAACTGAATTCACATAAAGCAATCTCACATATTTTAACTGTGTGAGTCATCAAAGAAGAATTGTACTATCTGAATTCCACTTTCTGTGCCCAGGTCTGAATGAAGAGCAAGATGCCAGCTGTAGCTTTGTCTTTCACCAAAGTAGCAGGCCGTGCAGCTCACCAGCACGTTACCAGTACCAGACTTAGATAAGCAGCCAAAAACAGACTCTCTTTCTCTTGACTTTCACTGAGTGGAAGTGCTATCATCTACTACCACGATTCTCCGCTGCTCAACAGAATAGCGGGAAGAGGCCGAGCTATGCACACATAACAAGACGGGGGTGAGAAAATGGGCAGAACAACTGCACAGGCATCTCCACACTTTCCCTAACCTCCAAATTCTGCAAGAGGCACTGGAGAAAATGGTTTGGGAGATCAAGGTACAGTGGAGCTGACTAATTCTGCTCCCTTAACGTGCTACATATGCAGCACGGAGGATCAGAGCAGAGAAGACACCTTACGGATACTTGTAGAACTGACAAGATGTCTCCCACCTCAAGCGCTAGCAGCAATCGTGCTCCCACAGCAGATGTTTAGGACACCTGGCAGCAGACCTGCCTGTAATCTGTTCTGCCCTGCATTCTCCTCTTACCTGTGTGAGACCGCATGTGTCGCGTCAAATCCTGCAGAGACCAGAAACGCTTGTTGCACACAGTGCAGACTTTCTTTCTTTTGTCTGCTTTTGCAGTACTCTTAGCCCCATCAGTCTTTGGTTTTTTGTCATCACTGCTCCTCTCGGTGGACTTTCTTTCTGAGCCTTCCCCCTCAGAGATGCTTTCACTCTCTTCATTCTCCTTTCCTGTTGCCTCACAGTCCACAGGAGACTCTACCACCTTCAAGTCCATCGGAGACTCTTCCTGATCAAGACCATAGTCCTGCATCGCGGGAGCACCTGTATCATCCTGGATGCTTTTGCTTTCATCCTCACTGCTTCTTTCATCCTTTCTGTCCTCACGAGTGTGGGCCTTTTTGTGGCGGCTAAGAGTGCCAGCAAACTTGAAGGTTTTGCCACAGACATCACAGGCATGTTTCTTTTCAGTCTGAGAACTGCTGCCTGTACTCTGGTCACTCTCTGCCAGTTTGAAGTCCATTAATTTGCTGGCAAAATTGAGGTCAAGACTTTTATTACTTACAGAATCTTCCTCAGGGCCCTCTTCATATTCATTTGCTTTTTCTTCTGCATCCTCTTCTCCTGCGAGGGACTCAGCCTTGTGCTCCTCCTTGGGACTGCATTCGCTCTCTGGTACTTCCTCTGCCGGTTCCTTCTCACAGGAGGTCAGGTCCAACACTTCATTTGCTGTCGCTAGTGTCTCCGCATCAGACTGGCTGTCTGCAAGCAAACAGAGAGAAGCTTTCAGTGGGACACTCTCCACTAAGGCACAATGGTCAGCACATTCCTCAGCAAGGCTCCACACATGCTCATGGGCAGCCTCTGATCAAGGTCCCTCTTTGGTTTGCTATCTATGGCCCAAGACATTAACTCACGTTGAAAAAAGATCAGATCACCAGAGAACCCAATTAGCAAGATCATTAAGAGTCTGTAATCATATGCCTTCTCTGCCAAAATACAGTTGCACTCCTGAGACAGACTCTTAAGTGTACTATTATCTCTTTTACCAGAGAACACAAAATGCTGACTCCATCATCCAAAGATGATGAGGTCACTAATATTAAAAACGTGCTGTTCCAAAGATACGTGGATGTGTACTGGTATAGATGAAAGCAATATACATCTGTATATTAATAAAGTTAGCTGAGAAACTGTAAGCAGACAGAAATATTTTTTCAAAGAGAACGTAAAGGCCTCGTGAACCAAACTGGTGCACAAACAATAACACAAAGCACGGTTAAAGGAAGCCATCGTATATGATATAAGCAGAAAAAAATAAAGATGCAGAAGTTTGTTCGCATGTAGGCCTTTGACACTCACGATTTGATATCATACCGCAGCCAAAATATAAGGTCAGGATGTAATAAATAGCATCCCTCACCGTTTCACAATTCCTCTATCAAGCAGGCAAAAAATACCTAAGATGTCCATCTTAACAACCTCCTCCTCCCTACTTTTATCAGCTTGTCGCATTAACATTGCTGAAGACATAACATGTGTTCAAAAAAGGAAAACAGACGAGGCACTTCAGGCCAACAAAGGGGCAGAGCTGTACCTCTTCCAGGTTCTATACAAATAGTGCATGTGTAAATAGGAAATAAGCTGGGCTGGATCTAGAGGCGCAAGCTGACAACGAGGCACGGCATGTAACTGCATCCTCGGTGCCGCTTTCCAGCACCCGTTCCAGGACACGAGCTTAGCAGGTCGTGCTTTCTGAAAGCTGAGCCCTTCCTCGCTCCGAGCCCTCTCCCCCGCACCCTCCTTGCTGACAGCCAGAGCACGGCATGGCTAATAGGCATTTTTGCATTCATCTGCGAGTCCAGTAGCTGCTTAGTAACT
This sequence comes from Crypturellus tataupa, assembly GCA_034781795.1. Taxonomy (NCBI): domain Eukaryota; kingdom Metazoa; phylum Chordata; class Aves; order Tinamiformes; family Tinamidae; genus Crypturellus; species Crypturellus tataupa. The sequence continues at coordinate 111,798 of JAWLRI010000050.1, read as the reverse complement.
ATAGGGATTTAGAAACCCTAGCAGCACTGTTCCCAGTTCTCCAGCTGACATCAGCGGCACAACATGTGCTTGTCTCAGAACTGCCTAGATTTCCTATTACAAGCCTTTCATAAGCAAGGAGTAATTACCGAAGATAAGAGGAGAGTTCTCAAACACTTGGTAGCTTGAAACTTACTCTTGCAACATAGCCTGCATTGACCCCATCTCCTTGCACAAGTGATTATACACGGCCATTAGAGACATGTCAGAGCTAAATAGTGTTTCCCGCTATTGTGTACAGCTGCTTAAGAGAGCACAGGCCTCAACACACTTATTTTTTGGGGAAAAGGGAGCTTCGGGAGGACTTCAGGGGAAGGGGGGAGGACTTAAAGGGTAAGGAAGTGACCTGTCACAAAAATAAAAAACATCTCACCTTTTAATCAAAACAGATCAGCTTACAGAGACATTGAGTTACACAAAAAGTTTTCCACAAAGTTCATTGCTCATCTAATTATCCAGCCATCAAAGCATGCAACTGAGCCATAATCTGTGTGCAATGCTAGAGAATTTGAGGATGCAGGCTTCTGAAAAGAAAGGTCACCTGCAAGCCTCCTAGGCATCTGCATTTCAATTCTGTGTTTTGACCCACTACTGATCTGTTTGATATATTGAGGCAAAAATTAAAAGGTTATTATAAGCAATTCTTTCTAGAAATCAAGCCGAAATGCCAAAGAAAAATTAATTAAGGGAAAGTATTGTTTTACAATTCAAAGAAACACAAGACAGGCACACATTTAAAATGGGACTCCCCTCAGAAAAGTGCTTGGTTACATGCAGGTAGCAGCATCTAGCGGCTGATGCAGGTGAGGGAGCAGGTTCAGATTCAGAAGCCCAAATCCAGCCCTATGGATTATATCGGCTCCTCACCTGCATTCGGGTCTGGGTTCTGCTGATCCCATACCTCAGCCTAGCCTTTAGTGGCCAGGTCTGTTGTAGCCCCATCCCCTTTGCTGGGTTCAGTAAGAGCAAGCCGTGCCTGTCGGCAGGCTGGAAGGTGGCACTCGCCCCGAGCAAGTTGGGCCCCATCTCCTGCCAGCTGAGCCATCCCGTCCTTGGAGAGATCAGGAATGCTGGAGCTGCTGTGAACACTCCTGGGAGCAAGCGCACGCCAGGCTGATCAAACGTGGGCAGTCAATGAAGTAAGGAGGGGGGGTTTCCTCAGGAAGCAGAGCCAGGACTGACCATGTCCTCCATTAGGATGGAGAGGAGTGAAGAGCACAAGGAGACTGACATGGAGGGAGCCCCTACTTCACTGTCCCCAGAGTGGTGTCTTGAGACCTCTTTGCTACCTAAATGCAAGACAGCAGATGTAGAATTTTCTGACTTCTCATATGGGAAGTATTGGGAGCAAAAAGAGAGGGGTATAGTATAGGTACACCATCAGTGGCACTCGAAGGGAAGCGTGACATCAACACCAGCTTTTAAGTTCAACATGTACAGAAAGCACCTGCTCTGAATGAATTCCCCTTTCCCCTTATTTTTAAGCTTTTCTTATCCTGCTTTCAAAAGCTCATTCTTCCTATAGTTTACTCATGCTTCAATTAATCACACCCAATCTCTCTCCCCTTTTCACCTTCTGAATTTTCTCCCCACCATATCCTGCCGCCCCTTTCCAGCTGTTACTCTGTCCTCGAGAGCCTGGCAATTGTATTTTCTGTGCAAGACAGACAATCCACCACCACACAAGGTGATCAACAAATAAGTGACGTCACCTTACCAGCAGGAGTAAACGGATGAGGCTGACACCAGGAGAACGAACATGACGTTTAAAACGAGAGGCATTCACGCAGGGCAAAGGGCATTCCGGGCCACAGAGCACAGACATGCACCCACACATCTGCTTCCAAAACTAGCTCAGCACCGCAGAATAAATAATTCAAAATTCAGATACAAAATTTAGGTAGGAACATGTTCAGAAGTGTACGTGCCTGGATAAGTGTCTTTATTTCTTACCTGCACAAGCTAGACCTGCCTTTTTCCCCCCCCTTTTTAAGAAAGTTTCACAGGCCCCTTATGAAACCTTATGCATATCATAAAATGACAGCTCCCAACTAGTTGAGCTACTCTGTGGTCACCCCCAAGCTGTGCAGTTGGTTTCCCAGCTGGCAGGAAGGCTACCTGCTGCTTTGCACAAACCCCGACTATTTGGGGATGGGTGAGAAGCAGCTCTGCTCTGTGGCAGGCAAACTGGAAGAGCAGCGCAGGAGCCAGGACGGCGTGTGGGAAAGGCGACGGTCACGGCCACGTCAGGTCCTGCCTGGGATTTCTCACACGTTGCAAGGGCACTGGGAACTACTCGATGCGCTCCGGTGGAGTTCAGGCTTGCTCTGCCCTACTGTTTCTCCAGCTAACCAGCACGGTCCCTGCAGCGATGGAAAACTCGGCTGGCCACGCAGCTCTAGCAAACGCGGCCGTACCTCACACGCTGCGAGGAGGATTTGACTGAGCCTTCAGATCTGGGCAAATATCCCTCCAAACAGAACAAGACCCACTCAGACCGGTAATTCTTGTTTCCAGAATTTACGGCTCCAGAATTTCACCGATTTACAATGCAGAGGGAGCAACCACTTGCACCTAGGATGAGGAAGACAAGGCTCACGGGAAAGGCCTTCCTTTTCTTTCACCTTTTTCTATCTTTCACTCATTAAGATTGCAAAATCCTTTCCAACCTGTTTCTCATCCCACAAATATTTACACCTCAGGCAGACAGTTTTGATCCTAGAGAATATTCCAAAAAGCACAATAGCAAGTCTGCAGGACAAGAGTGAAAACCCCTATGCAAAGGTCTCCTTTCCCTCCCTGCCAAACTTTTTCAGCCATCACACCTCAATTTGGGAGAAGACTGGGAGCATCACACATAACTGTGTCATAGGTTTATCTGTGCTATTCCCATGAAGTCTCACAAGCAACAGTGAGAAGGTGACACTATTTGAAGACGTCTCGTCTGACAACAGCTTCGACACAAGAATCAAAGAACATACAGCGAGGAACCATAACAGAGAGAGGAGAACCAGGAATCTGAGAAGAAAGACAACACACAAACAAAAAAATGCATGAAGCTCAACTGCTGCCTCAAACTTCTGGGAAAAAAATGAACTTCTCAGGAGAGATATTCATAAGCAAAACCTCAAAGTCTCCATCTTATAATGCAAAATCTTTTTCTCCTATATGAAAGAAACCACTATATAGTTGAAGCCAAAATTATTTTTCCTCCAAACTGTGGAAAGGAAAGTCTATTTTGCTGAAGACTATTTACAATTCAAGCTGCAGCTTTCAGTCAGCCTGGTCAGAATATCCTTCTTCATCTTTCAAAGGTGGTAAGGTGGCCAAAAAAAAAAAGAGGAGGAAGAGTAAATTATTTTCCTGCATACACTAACAAAATTATCAACAGAGACACTGAACATGGAAAGATTCAGATACAAGAACAGATACAGATCAAGGCAGGGATGTTGTTTGTTTGGTTCTGTTATGAGTTTGCTATTTTTTTTTTGAAAGGGGATGGAATAGAGACCAGAGATTGAGATGTTAAAAGTTATCACATAAAATATTGTGCTGCAGTGGAAATTATTTTGTGACTTTAAAGCAAGTGTTTATTGCCAAACATTCCTGAGATCCCAAGAGAAAAGTTAGAAAACCCATCAAGTAAATTATTCTCCTGGCACATATAGAGCACTGGAAATGCATGTTGCAGTAGCAGCTGACACTATCACTTAGATGAGCTAAATATTCAATATTTTCCTTGCGTTCACTGAATAACCCCAGCTATTCTCATGGTTTACAATAGGTGCACCCTCCACTAGGTGGTAGCATTCTAGTAATTTTGGTACCATTTTTAACCGCTCACACAATGAATAGCTTCTATTTCCACCCACAACTTGGAGAACATCTTTCCAACTTGCAGAGGTACCTCACAAAAAATAAGTGTGTTATTTTTGTCTGTTTTATAAACACACTAAATCACACTAAATTCAGTCACCTTTATTATCTCACACACACAAAGTTAGATATCTAACTGGCTCACATTTATGGGGCTTCAGTTGTGTCTGCAGGACCCTGAAATGAGAAATCTGGGGAAAAAAGGAGAAATAAAAAAACATTTCTGGAAAATAAAAGGAGTTATTAAACAAAATAGCTGGTTAAAGCCAAAGCCCAGGGGGACAGTACCACACTGTTTGCCTTTGACAGAAGTTCTGGGTCCTCCAGCACCTTCAGGTGAGTAGCTCAGATCCCTGGTACAAACGAAGCCATCGAGGACTAGGTCTGACTGCATCGAGCTAGTGGAAATGTGCATTTGAGCTGAACCCTGTCAACCTACAGCGAATTGCACCAGTACGTACCAAAAAAAGCGGTTTTACGCTTTCTTTACACACAGTTGGTAACACCGTCAGTAAGCTGTACATCATCTACCTCGTATTTTCTCAACAACAGCCCTAGCTCTTTGTTCACAGCGCTTCCGTTCGCCCTAACGGCGAGCAGCTCTTACCTTCCTGGGAGCTGTGGCTCTGAAGTCGCTATTAAACTCTGTCTGACGGAGAAAACACAGACTCGAGCCCTTTGTCCTCTAGGAAATAACCACAAATGTAGTTCAGAGGTGCGGGCTGCTAGAACAGTTTGAAAAACAAAAAGTCCTCCGCTATAATCAGGGCTCACATGATTTCTGGACGGATCACAGGGTGGCAGATTTCTAGAGCAAAGAGGAATTCTGCTAAACGCTAATCGGAAAATTCACTGTTAAGTATACTTACTTTGTAAATATTTGCCTAGTTAGCACAGAGCAGCCGTTTCTGATTCTTTCACGTTAGGGGCAAGCCTCTTTAAGGAAGGGATCTCTCCTTAGGAAAGTGCCTCCCGGCGTTACGTAACAGATAATCCCTCACCCCATTCCCATCCCACAGCTCTCCTCCCTCGGCTACATTTCGCTGCAAGAAAGCGGCATTCAGAAAGCCCTGAGGAGACAAAGGCAGAGTTGCCTTAATGCGACGAAAGTGGGCGATTCATTAAGCTGCTCCACGGTTTGTTTCGGGTCCTCCCCGCCGGTACAAGCCTCCAAGTGCTGTTGGCCTCCCCTTCCGGGGCCGACCACCTCTGTTTCTTTCAGGTACCCTCGTCAGACAACTCGCTCTCTTTCGCTCCATGAAGCAAGGACACGCACAAGCCCCATCACTTATGCAAACTCCCTGTCCCTGAATCCTATTCAAAACCACCATCCTGTTTTTTGTTTTGTTTTAAAACAAGACCAAAAGAAAGCCTCTATAAACTTGTTCCCAATGACACTCTATTGAATTGCACTTCCCGTCTTACACCTCATCTTAAAGCTTTCCTCTTCTCTCAGTTTATGGTTGACCAAACACCACCCAAGCATCCCCCTTTTTCAGCATACAGTGAAATCTGGACTATTATTCGCTTCCAAGTAGAGCCCTTGCAAGGGCTCTGCGTGTGAGCCCCCACCATGCTATTCACCCACTTTTTAAAACCGTCACTAAAAGAGAAATGACCCTATTTTAAACTGAGCCACAGTTTCAAGTTGTAATTTACTTCCACTGATTTTGAAATCCGTTTTTCTTGGACAACGTGGGGAGACCACAAGTCCAAAGCTGTTGAACGATTCTGGACTGTGATTAAACACCAGTTGGCAAAGCCTGTTAAAAACACTAAGCTGTGCTTTAAAATGCACATGGTAAATATATCAGTATCAGATCTAGGCTCCTTCCTCGCTTTATGAGGATGCCATTGAAGACACAAAGCACCCGAGAGCAAAGCCAATTTCAACAGCATCGGTGCCTCGGCGCTCCCAGGAGGTGGTGCCAGCGCCGCACCTCGGCTGCGGCAACCTGCTCTTGTAGGGCTGGACCGCCGGCCGGGTCCGGGAACTCACACACCTGAGGAACACGACGCTCTCCCTTTGCCCTTGTTGTGCTTTGGGCAGCTGGGTCAGTCACAGCTGTGGGGATGAACAGCCGGGAAACAGGTCGAGCTGGTTCGGCCAAGAAGTGCTGTGCCTTGTCCAGCCGTGGCCCACGGCCCTGTCTGCTGGGGGCAGGTCCAACCACCCGGACCAGCCTGACGCGGCTGAACGCAAGCGCTAGGGACAGCACTGATGTCCCAACGAAACCCGACCCAGCCTCCGTGTCACGCCAGGGCTCTCCTGAGCAGCCTTGCAGGCGCTTTCCTTCCCAGCCTGCTGCTTAGCTGAGCTGTGCCACAGTCCCTGCGGCCGCAAAGGGAGCCTGCAATAACCCCGATCAGGGCGTTTTTGTTTCACCCTGTTGCAAGGGCTGAACAGGATGAGCGTGCTCGGAGTCCTTTCTGCACACTTTTGTTCTGCAAAGGGGGATCATGTTATAACATGAGTCTTCCTCTCGCGTGCTGCAACCATCTGTTGTCTGCATTGGTAGGATCATCCCACGTGACACCCAGACACGGTGCTACAGACCAGCTAAGGAGGTAAGGGCTGTTAATGTGGTGATGAGACAGCCTTGTCTCATCATGATAGGCGAGACAAATCGTGTCGTAACATGTCTCCAGCACGGCCAGATTGTAATGTCAGACCAGCAGCGAGACCTGTATCCCTATATCTGAATCACTACGGTGCATCCCGGGGGGAGGCCAGGAAGACAGCACATTCCCAAAGAAACTGAAGTTTAGAAATATTAAAGTAGCTCGTGCATACTTCCCTGTCGCCCGATCAGCTGTTACACTGAGGCAACAACTGACTCGTAGCTGTAGCTACGCTGGTGCACGCAGCCAAGTTCTGGCTGCTTTTAGAATCACAACTTCAACAGGCCTTTCATGAGACCCACTCGAACTGACACAGCTCACTCTGTCTCCTTCCCCTCGAGGTGCGAGCGCCACACAACAGCTCCCTTGTGCAAACACTCTTCCGTCAAGGGACATGTGCAACCATCTGCCGAGCGTCCGCCTTAGGTCTACTGCACTTAGTCGGCACAAAGAAATACTCCATTACTGTATTTGCCCCCGGTTCCATGCCGGTCTGTCTTTTCTGACTAGCTGCCACTCTGAATGCCGCTTCACGTCCAAAATAAAGACTTGCATCGTCTTACAACGAACAGCTTCTCTGCAAAACTCACAAAGCTTCAGCGGACGAAAAGATGCCATGTGAGCTTCAGTGCTCAATGAATATAGACAAATGTAAGATAAATGAAGATAAATCTAAAACACCTCTGTAAAAATAATCTAGACCATTAGACTGCAGGCAAGAGACCTGGGAGCCAGCTATGACAGCTCAACGAGATCACTGGCTCAGCTTGCAGCAGCAGCCAAAATAGAGTCAAAAAGTGCCAGGCACCATCAGCAGAGGGGCTGGCAGCAAAGGAGTGTCCCTCTGCAGCTGTGTAGGGCCTTGGTGGGCCCTCATTTTAAGCTGTGCATTATTTCTGGTCTCTGCAACTCAGGCGGGAGCCTGTGGCGATGCAGAAGGCAAATGGAAGGACAACCAAACCAAACCAAACCAAGCCATGGGGCAGCGGTCTTGGGACAAGATACTAGAAGGTTCAGGATCCTCATCCTGAGAGGAGAGGGCTAGGAAAGCAGGGCTGGGAAATGACCAAGGTTTATGAATCATTAAGGCATTACAGAAGATGCACACAGAACTGCTACTCACCAAACCCTGCAATACTGCAACTGAGGGGACTCAGTTAAACAAGCAGTGGAGCGGTTTAAAACAGGATTTTAAAAGGTATTTCTTTACACATCAGGCAGTGGACTCCTGCAACCTTATGTCACATGAGGTTGGCGGCAGACAGTATCAGTGGGTTCAAAAAGCTATTGGAGAGACTCCTAGCTTCTGACCTGAAGCAAGAAATATATTTTATCTGTTCTCCTAATGCGTGGTAAGAAAGTGTGTGTGTGTGGGGGGGGGCGGCGGGGAGTTGTTCCTTCACTCCTTTACCTTCTCCCTCCTCTTCTGAGACACCTGGTCATTATCCTCTAAGAATAACCTGCCACAACCAAAGTTTGGCCCTTTTCTGTTTCAATGGAAGAAGCCTCCTCATTTCCCAGGTCAAAGGTGACCAGGCTGTAGGCTGCAACAGGTTATCGCGAGCACCTCAACAACCGCCTCTCCCCTGAGATGTCTATCACACGCACAAATTCGACACAACTTCAGTCAACACGAGAGGGCCTCTCTCTGGCGTGATGCTGTGAGCACTTCTCTCATTTAAACCTTCCACAAGCTGGTGCTGTTTTAATTAACATCTGAGGCTATAGGAGGGATTCCCTGCATCTTGCAAGTGCCGGAGACATCTCTAAGAGGTGTGTTTCTTGCTCCTCGTTTTGTTCCAGTGCCAACAAAACTTCCAAAAGGCATCAAGGCATTGCTTTGTGTAGGCTCACAGGCCACTTTCTATTTAGTGCCTCTTAAGTCAACCATAAATTTACAGTTATGTGTTCTGCCCCTTTCTAAACTCCTACATGGCTTCATTCACAGTGCAAATATAAAACACAACTTCCAAAGGTGAGCAGAAATACCCAACTGCCCAATTCTTTTCTTCATTTCTCTTTAAGCATTCAATGACAGGATTAGCTGGGGCTTGCTTACTTGAAACTCAACCTGCATCTCAGCTCACAATTTTCTCATATTTTCGGACTTTAAAACTTTCATATCAACAAAATATTTGTCATAGAGACCAGTACTTCAAGTACTTCAATTAGATAACACACTCTTCATTCTGTGTGTACATCCTGGTTGGAAATCTCAAATCCCAAGCAGAAATCTTGTTTACTGTGCAAACTCCAAACCCCTGCCAATCCTACCCCATTGTGATAGCACTGTTCCCAAATGGAAACCAGACTGCTTTCCAAAGTATCAACTTTAAGGACAGTTTAAAAACAAACAAACAAACAAAAAAAAACACAGAAACAAACAAAAAACCCACTATTTTGGGCCCCTCTGAATGAATGAATGGTAATGGTTTGGATGAAAATACATCTGTGCCCGTATATTGATTCTCAACTGACTAAAATTTGGTTAGCAACACAGCAGATTACTTTAGGCTGGACACTTCATGGAAGCCAAACCCTGAAGGCAGCTCTTTTTATATAACAGGGCATCTAAACATTCAGCATGTACAAAAGACCATCCCTTAGTTAATATCCCTCCTGTCACTGTAGTCTGACTGGAAATGTATTATCATCAAGGTAAGGACAAATGGTAAAAAGCAAAGATTTTTTTTTTTTGACTTAAAGATTATAAAAACTCCTCTAGCCTTTTTGCACTACTTGTGTCCTCCCATCAAGAGAGAGTATACAGGCTCATGGGTTAGCCTTAACTATATTTATTTACTTTATTTATTTATAGGTATTTTTTGTAAAAACACAGAAGTTAAGTTTATTTCACACGTTAGGCAAGCCAATATCTTAATAACTACGACCAAACTCCCGAAGTTCAACTGTTTAATCTCACTTCTACAAACAAAAATTCTGGATCAAACATGATCTGGCAGCATTTCTCTAAGAGCCTCTAGTGATTTTCTGTGAATAGACTTAGGTTTTCTACAGCAAGCTCATGTTGGATACCACTGGGATGAAAGCAGACCATTATTTTCATTTTCTGTTAATCCTACTCTGATGCACATGCTGTAAAAGGCACAAGACCAATCGCATCATCTGCAGGACATACCCTGTTTGATGCTCTTTACTTTGGGTTGAGAATGAAGGAAAGTTTAGAGCAGGAGAAAAGAGGCAGAAAAAGGCAAAGTAAGTTGAACACAGAAGAATAAAACAAACAATAAAGACACCAAAAGAAGGAAAGGTATTAAAAATGAGCGTCTGAGCATGTTCAAACACACACAGGTACAACATATAAAAACCAGCAATGCCAAATTCCCAAGGCCCCATTTATGAGCTTGGCATGTATATGCCCTTCTGAGACTCCCAGCCATCCTGTTCACACCAGTATAGCTATCCCTCTGCAGGTCAGGGAACAGCCATCAAGCAAAGGGAAAATGGGAGCTTTATTGTTTGGGCAATACAACTAAGAGGGGAGATTTTATTTCTTGACTCCTTTTAAAAAGCAGAGCTTTCCAACACTTCCCCTTCAACAGGCAGGCAGGAAGGAACAGCGTGTAGCACTACTGCTTTTCCACCCTGTAGATGTCTCTATGAGAAACCCGACCTGGACACAGACCCAGCAGCCTGCTGTATCCCACAGCTGCCAACCCCGTCCCGCGCCGCCTCGCAGCCAGCACAGCACCACAGGGCTCGCTCCATCCGCACGCATCCCAGGGCTTGCTTTGGCACCACCGAGAGCAGCTCTGCTTTTCTATCTCGCCCTTCCTCGTCCCCTCCATTAAGTCCCATCAACCCCGCTGCTGCAGGGGAGCTGCTGCCAACTACTAGTTTAGAAGCAGGGTGCAAGCATCACCAAAAACGAGATGCCCCAAGGACAGGCAAGGTTTGCTGTGGGGTGGTTCTCCAGCACCAAGACTCCCTCAACACCACTCTGATGGCAATCAGGAAGAGCTGGGTATTACATGTTGCCAGAGCGCAACAATGCGAAACTGAACTGCTCGCTGCAGTCACCGTAGCAAGGCCAAAATCCGTGTATGTGCTGAGGCTCCAGCCCTGCCGTTGCCGCTCGCTTTTCCCAGGCACTGCAGCGCAGGCTTTCTCAAAAGATGGTGTCCCCCTCCAAGCCCGGTGGCGGTACAGCAGACAAGTTCTATTGGTCTAGCTCATGCCCGAGTGCGTTTTTTCCCCATCTTCATGAAGGGTTTACCCCCGCGCTGCTACCTTGGAAATCTGCCATCCACAGGCAGGTCAAACCCCTTGGTCCGGGCAAAGCCGCGCTCTGTTGTTTCCGCCTCACGAACAGACGGCTGCCTTCTTCTGTAACCGTGTATTTTTTTTGGAGGGTAGGGAGTTAGAAAACAATTGATCCGAATAAAGAGCACTCCTTCATCATTGAAAGTAAACTGTACGCTTAACAAGACGAAATAATTTGGCTGGTGTAGGCCAGAAAACAATAGTCTCCCTGTTGCACTGACACCTTGCAAGTTATGTCCTCACATCACCCAAAGCAAACTAGCGATACGCACTGCTCTGCAGCTCAGATTCACTTTAAATCTCTTAGCAGACATCTTTTACCTCTCCAGTTTTCCTTTTTCAGTAGAGGCACAAGGATCATTGTTTATAAAGTCTCAGTTCCAAAAAAAAAAAAAAAAAAAAGAAGTTATCTCTTACGAGTCTGTACTCAGTTCCCAGAAGTTTCTTACAAATATTGCTGACTTTTATTCTTTGCACCAGGAGTTGAGATTTCATAATGAAGAGATAAAGAGAAGAACTGTGACTGACTTAAAGAGGCGCAATAAGTAGTATAGTTTTGCTCTTTCTTTTTTTCCTCTCCCAAAACAGGATGAGAATCTGTTAATTTATTATAATGTGGGCAGAAAAAGGAGGGAGCTTGAAATTAGTACAGCATTCAATTTAGTATTTCCTTTACAGCAAAGAATGAAAATTAACCCAAACATAAAATAACCTCCCGATACCTCCTTTTAGTTTATACCAGGTTTGAGCTTATACTGTAGACTTGTACTGTACTGTATACCGTACTGTATTAAAGATTCCATATAAAGCTTCATGCCTTACATAAGCCCACCTTTAGTGATCTAACATTAAGAAGCACCTCATAGGGACAAGCTACTATGTAATGTTCAGGATAATACTTCTTGCATCCTCCTCTGTTCTCTGAAAAAAACTACCACAAGAAAAAAAAAATGATAAACACTACTATTTTATTTTCCTTCTACAATTCTGTTCTTATTTGCTCTCATTTTTATGGATCTTTATATCAATACTAACTAGACAAACAGGTCAGTGGAATCAGTCAAACAAACCATGTAAGGTACAATGAAATGTTCAACACACACGTTCATCTTCAAGATAAGACAAGAATAACAGAAAACCTGAAAACAAATTCTTCTCCTAGCTATGCCAGATAACTCCCTTCCGCTGAAGCTAAATGAGTTTTAGCGGGTTTGCCCTAGGGCAATTTGCCTGCTTGACACACATAGGCAAAGATACCACTCCATCACTGAAAAACTGAACATCACCACAATACAACAGGAACAGCTGAAGATCTGCAAACAGCGAAGAGTACTATTTGGGCACTAGAGAGAGGAAGCACCACAAGAAGGGAAGAAAGGACCGTTCCTCCACACGAATGGGTCACTTCACAAGAGGCTACAATCTCCTTTACAGCACAAGGCTGTCTTACCTGTGTGAGTGAGCATGTGCCTCTGCAGGGAACTTGCCCATGGAAAGACTTGAGGACAGTGAGGACAGGGGAATTTTTGCAGGCAGTCTGAGTAAGTGTTCCTCTTCCCTCTCAGCAGCTTATCTTCAGCAGTTTCCTTCTCATCCTCACTTGTTCCATTTCTGCCGCTTTCTTCCTTGAAATTGTCAGTGGACTGCAGAAATGGGCTAAATTTATTAGTGTCTGTGGTAGCCAGCATCTTCTCTATGCTGGCAAACTCCCCACTTGACTCCAGATCCACACCACTGCTAAGTTTAGGCTTATTTTTTGTTCCTTTCTTCCTACCTCTTTTCTTAGTCAACCCAGCATCAGCAATGGGAGACTTTTCTGGATCACATGCCTGAGTCAGGTCACTGGGAAGGCTGGAGTCTTTCTGAACGGCGGCCACGATTGTCACTTTTGCTTTGGCGTTCCCTGATTTATCACACCCAGTGGAGCTGCTCGCTGCCTTGGGGCCGTCATCTGCGGCCTCCGTTTTCAGCAAAGCGGGAGCAGAAGACACAGACGAAATGATCTGTGCAATGGAAGCCAGTGGCGGCAACTCTTTAGTTACTGGAGGCTTTGGCAAGAGAGGTGGCGGTGGCTTAGGCCTCAAGGGTCTCAGCAAGGCAGAATTGCCAAGGAGAGCTGGGGAAATGATCGGGACAGTCAAATGCAATGAACCTTTCAGTGGCTGCGAATGCCTGACAGCCCTGTTTTTCTCTGGGTTCCCATTGGCACCGAAGGCCAGTGGGCACGGCTGACAGTTAAAGGCCAAATCACCATTCCCAGAAGCAGCCAGCTCTTGGTTCCTGGCTTCACTTGGGATATCATCTTTATCCTTCTTCAGGACTTTGGGGATGGACAGGTCAATGGGCTCCATGGAACAGTCGTAGAGGGACAGGGGAGAAGAGCCAAACAGGTTCTCCTGCTTCACTTGCACAGCACTCAGGCTTTTGTTCTTCTGGGAGAAATCCAAGGGCTCATCAAAATCCATTGGGAAGTTGCCTGCAGGTTCAAGTTTGATGGGAACGTGAGATGGTGTCCCAAGCAAGAAGCCATTTTGTGGCTCCAGGAAAGATGTGATGGGTTTGCGGTCCAGATAAGTGCTGTCATCCAATAAAGGGGCATCTGTTTGGCTCTCCTGAGCACTGCAATCCACTGCCAAGATGTAGTTTTCAATCTCCCTTTCTTGCACGTGCAAGTGCTGCTTGAGGATATGGTGAATGCAGTTCCTCTTGGCTGAAAAGGCAGTGCCGCACTCCTTGCATTCAAATGGTTTCTTCTTCTGGCAGCCACTGTGTGTCCTCATGTGGATGCGGAGTGCCCGATAATGCTTCAGGTCCTCACCACACAGCTTGCACACGGTGTCTGGGGAACAAAAGGCATCCACCATCTCTGCAGCATTGCTGGTGACATATTCAATGTTCTTCTCTATATCCTTCCTGGTCACTTTGAGGTGCTTCTTTCGCAGATGCCTCTCACAATTGGCTTTCACTGTAAATGGATAGTGGCAGATCTTACATATGTAAGGCCTCTCCCCACTGTGTGTCCGCAGGTGCCGGATCAGCGCTGCCTTGTCAGCTGCAATGTAGTCACAGATGTTGCACTGGTACGGGGAAATACCCAAGTGAGAGCGGATGTGAGCCCTCAGGACGCCAGAGAAGGCAAATACCTGGTCACAGAATCGGCACGGGTACAAGACTTTCCTCATGGTCGGGGCTTTCTTGCTCGCTGCCCCCGCAATGATGGCTTTGAGGTCCCCTTCTGTCACCTCCTGCTTGATCTTTGCTTCCATGCTCAGAGGCAGGAGAGCTTCAATGATGCTGTCCTGCTCCAGCTGTGTCTTCATCTCGTGCTGGGTTAAGGGCTCTACTTTGGGTTGGAGGAGCAACTGTGAGGAAGGACTCGATTTGGCTCCCGGCTGTGGAAGGTGCGAGTTGGAGGAGGACTCCACCGAGTTCTTGATCAGCCTCAGAGGAGGCGGTGGGAGGCTTGGGCTGATGCAACCAGGGGAGGCTTGTTGGGCACTGATAAGGGGAGGAGGCGTAGAAGTTGCGACGACCGTTCGGGGTGTTACTAAAGGCTTTGGCTTCAGTGGTGGCATATGCTTGAAAATGGACTGCACAGGGACAGAAGGTGCCTTAGAAAGTGGAGGAAGACTGATCTGAGGAGGAGCGGAAGAAGCCATCTTCAAGATCTGCTGAATGTCAGCCAGCTCAATAGCAGACTCATTGGAGATGGGTTTTACCACAATACTGCTGTCAGGCTGGATGATAAAACCCTTCTGGAAAGGCTGCAGGGAGAGAAGCTTTATATTCTCTTTTGTAGGGGGAAGGACTGAAAATGACCCTCCCATAGAGGCAGCTTCCAGAGGAGAGAGGCTGAGCAGACCGGCGCTGCCGGGTTCCTGAGGTAGGTTACTCTTCAGTGCTCTGAGCCGCATTTCTTGGACCTCGTCTTGAGTATCGTCCTCCTGCTTGACAGGCTTGATGTCTTTGGTGTACTGTAGGCCCAAGGATGCCATGAAGGCTTTCTGGTCTGGATTCTCACCGGATGGGGCTGCAGACTGTGGCTTGTGCTTGTCTTTTCCCTGATCCACCACGTGGGTTTCCGTGTGCAGTTTGAGTGCCGACAGCATGGGGAATGCCTTGTTACACGTGTCGCAAATAAAACGATGGAATTCGCTGATGCACCTTCGCAGATTCGTCTCACACCAGACCTACAAGATACGGAGACATAAGATAGCCAGCCTTAATATTTAGACATCTCCAACTAGCAAAGACATCACTCTTCTGAAAAAGAAAACAGTTTCACTGTCCTCTATTGCCCAAGTTAAAGAGTTCAGAGGAATCACCATCCATCTGGTATGGAGGTGGACATTCTTGCGCCATAACTTCATGTAGCTAAGTTGTGTATCCAAATTAGGGTCTGATTTTCCGAAAGTTCTCTTCTATTGGGACAAACTCTTTTAGAGGGATATGCAGAGTCCTGTTCAAATACATTTCTGTCCTGAACTGCCCTTCCAGAAATATCTCTCCCCTCACTGACAGGACAAGAGCCCCAGCAGATTGGTCAGCTAGCTTTAGTAAGCTGGGCAACATAACTGTCGTCTTTATTGCTACAAAGGAAATAGAAGGAAAGCAAACAGAAGCATCTGAGAAAGCAAAACAGGCCAAAAATAACTCTTCCAAAGAAACAATAAACCAAAAGCAAAGCCAAAACCATACAGGCTTCTGGTTAGTGAAATCTAATTATACTTCTTCTCACAAGAAAAATACAGATCTCCACAAATCGTTTTTGTACCTGTTCCTGAAAATGATCATGAATCCAAAAACTGTATTTACATGCTAGTCAGAAAGCTCTTATGTTGTAAAGGTTCTGCATCAAAGGCCAGCGAAAATGATAATTTAACTTGATTTAGATATTTTGTAGGTCTTTGTTCACTGTACAAGCAGAATTATTACAAAAAATAAAAGGCAACACGATTTAACCTTTAATTGCTGCCATTAATTACAAATAAAACAAAACCCAAGTTACTAAAAATGTCTTCTCTTTTCCTGAATATATATTTTTTAATATCAAAATTCTACTGCAGTTACAGAATGACTTATGTGCTCTCCTGTAAAGCTTCAGGTATAGCACCTTGCAGTCAGAAGGGCTAGAAATCAATGCTGAAATTCAAGGAGAATAAGAAAAGTGCAGATTCCAAATAAGGATAGTCCTGCTGGACTGTGTTGTTGCTTTTCCTTTCTATTTATTTATTTATTTTTAAATCAGTAAGCAGTTTTATCCAGACTCGTAAAAACTATGGCAGGCAAGATTCTTCAAATCAAGGAACAATATCATACAATCCAGAACTTTACAGTCTCAAAATACATTTATATGTTGCCTCTGACCCCGCCTTGCCCAGCTGCTTCCCCACAAAGATGCAAAATCTTCAGATCTTGTGCAAGCGTTTGGAGCATAGACTGGGAAGCGATCGGTCACTAAACAGGTCACCGTTTAATATGTAAGGTGACTTCCCAAAGTTTGATAATAAAATCCTCCACAACCTAATTGCATCCTTGCTACAGTAAATTAAAATAAATAATGACTTTCCTCCCTTATGGAGAGTTCTCCTTATAGGTTTTAGATGTAGAATGCTTTGGGGAAGGAGGGAACTAATGGGAAGGCTGGGAGGGGAAAGCTGAAGCTTAGGCTACTGTCGCAGCAGTAACACTATGTGCTTTCCACAGAACACTCCATAGCCAGGCTCTCTCAATGAAGAAAAATCTTTCAGTGAATTCAAAGGATACGCATTTTATCATCGGGTCTCTTAAAACTGTTAATAGCAAAGAGTACCTGAGAAATGCGGGGGAACTTCCTACAGGAGAAGTCCGTGAATCCCAAATCGTGGAAGCCGGCGGGGATCGAAGGATTGTTCTGAATGAAAGGCTTTCCCGTGGGGTCCCTGGGAAGCTGCTTGTGGATAACGGCATTATGGCGCAGCAAGCCCCGATGGGTACGAAAGGTAATGCAACAGATGTCACACCTGGAAAGGAAAGGAATCAATGACTTACTGACTGCTCTACGTTTAATAACATATTCCTCGCATTAGGCCAGCCTCCTTCCTCTCACCCCATGATACTTGGAAGCTGCTAAATGCAGAACAGAGCCACAGTGTGTCCAAAGCCTGTCACCACCAAAAGACCATTTTAATCACAGCCACTTTTAACAGTTCCTAGTTACTAAGTCCACTGGGAGTACACAGAATACAGCACAAGAGAACCGAACATCACATGGGAGCAGACGGTGAAATAAGAGCTAAGGCCACAGTGTTTTGACAACCTTCCCATTTTTTGACATAAAATACTTTGTTGGCTTTCGCATCATTTAATTCTCCTACAATTTTACTACAAAAATATTATTAAAAGAGACTAAAAAATTCAGTGACAGAGCAAGGCTAAATCAGACCTCAATAGTTAGCAGCTGCAAAAGTGTAAACTTTTTAAAGCACTGCTCAAAACACTCTACCCCACACAACTCAAATATCTGTGCATGCATTTGTTTCAAACCCTTATACTTCATTTCCCTTCCATAAACTTTCACTGATGGTTATTAAAGTTGTTATGAATAGTATACTTTCTTTAAAAGAAAAAAATATTAATGCTCTTTTTTTCCATCCCTTGACGGGGAGGCAGGTCAGAGGAGGAACACCTGAAACAAGTCCAACATTTCTGACACCCCTTCATAGCCCAGAGATAAATGCAGGAGCAATGTCTTTTCATATCCGCACCTTATGGCTATGATTTCTTGCATTTCTTCAGTTCTCGCTCCAAATTCATCTAAGTGAGAGTTTATTACATAAAGCAGACTTACATTAGAAAAAAAGAAAAAAAATAATCAAAGCTATGCTACGGGCAATAAGGACTGCGCAGCAGCATTTGGCTAGTGTGTCGGCAAGCATTTTGCCTTTTAAACATCTGGGCTGCCTGCAGCCCTGCGCTGGGGCTGAGCTCTTGACACTGACACTCGGAAGGCCACATCCCAACTCGGCTTCCAACAAGTGGCACACAAAACAGGTCCTCCTGGCTATGATCCCCCTCCACTCCTCCAATTTTTTGCCAAAGCATGAATATATTAATATTTTTTTGCTAAAGCACAAAATACCAAGAGATACGGAATAGTTTGATTTAGCCAGTGAGTATTATTCACACTAAGGTTTTTTCACATGTCTCCATTGCTTCCTGCCTTACACTTTCCCCATGCTACCTTTGCCCTCCACATCAAGGAAGAGGACATGTGTCTACTCATTAAAAAAACATCCTGCAATTAGAAATGTCTTCTGACAAAATCCTGAAGCCACCCCCTCCCTGTCCTGTGCCTAACAAACCCCCATTGTTGCTCTTTTTATCACTACATAAACTTCCATGGACCTTTTTTAATTCCCTGGAAATGAAGAGATAACTGAGCCGCGCACAAAGCAATTGGACTCATAGTCACCGAGTGGTGAAAGACACAAGTGTGAAGTATATGTAACACTGCCTTTGTTATCACGGTACACAGAAGGCTGGGGCATAAATATTATGCTCTGGAGCTTTAATCTGCTTTATCTCCCCTGTCAATTCGCTTGCATCCTACCTTTATAATTATTGCCAGCATACTGCCTGCGTTCCATTAAACACAGACCCGAAGCCATTTACAAAGCAAATGTTTACTCAGAGAGACCTGCTCAGTGTGACAGCAGCCTTTGGTCATGGCCGGGGAATGCCAACAGGCAGCGCCCGCTCGGTGTCCGCATTTGCGGTCCGTCCCCGCACGGCCTGCGAAAACCAACCACGCGGCCACCAAAGCCTGGCGGGAGGAGGCCATCGCGGGGCTACACCTCAGCAGCTCGCAGGCTACTGATACATATACATATAAATATATATATATATATATATATATATATAAAGAAGTGATGAAAAAGCCTGAGGTGAAAGCAAACTGCTTTGGGCAAACCATTGAGGGCACCCTGGCACAGGGATAAGCAGGTGCTTGCAAGGGATGTGACAGCTCTGCAACCAAGCCCAACCTTGTCCTGTTGCTCGTTACTTGTGTGGTGCTGGGGAAAAGAGATACCTCAGCCATACATTGGCTTTTATGCACAAAATTTGCACTTCAAAGGCCCCAGACGTGTTTCATCACAGACTGGTCAAACATGGGCAAGAGCCATGCCTGTAAGCACACGAGCCAGCATAGATGCTGAGCACCAGGGCTGGGCATTAAAGACAGCTTCCTAGGGAAATGTCGTGCAGGCTGAGGGCCCATGTCGTCCTTGCTCTTTCCATGTTCTTTGACAGCTAAAATTAACACACCAACTGCACCGTGAGGGCACACGCTCCCAGCCGGGCAGCCACCCAAGTCCCCGTGGCATTCAGGACGAGTGGGAATTGGGGCTCCTCATGCTCATTCGGCCCCTTGCTGGATGAGTGGGAATTGGGTCTCCTCACGCTCGTTCGGCCCCTTGCCTGCGCTGGTCAACATCTTCTTTATGGAGGGGGATGAACCCGGAGCATGTGCTCACTTAGGGCTCCCATCGAAGGCAGCACTTGAGATTCATTCTGGAGACCTGTGTCAAAGACCACCTCAGCACACCCAAGTCAGGGATTATACTGCAAGGCAGCAAAAACTTGCGATTTAAATATGGTGTTTTCCACGCAAGGGGAGCCCCACATGAGAAAAATGTAATATTTCTTGAAAGAAAAAAGTAACTTCTTTTTTTACTGTGAATAGAATTAGGCAGCTATCGTTTTCTATTTCCTTTTTAGCTTTCCCTTCTTTGATTTTTCCCTTGTTGGAAGAGTGAATGGAAGAAGCAAGAATAGAAAAAAAAATCAGGGCAAGCATTAAACTCTTTCTTTCCATTTGGTCAAAAAACCCCAAAAAGCTCCTCACTGCAGCACCCAGACCAAACGCATGCTGCTAGTTCAAGACACAGGTATTTTGGGGAACCTAATTCCCTGCGCCTGGACTCGGTATCTTCAGCGGGTGTTGCACCGTGCTGTGTCCCTGGGAAGTGTGTGCTCGTTGCTCCAGGCACTTCCAGCGTGGGAGCACACGTTTCGGCAAGGAGCCTTCCCCTCCACCTCCCCTCCACCAAGGAAGCCTAAGTTTCCTCCACACAGTGTTCAATGAGCTTCCACCACAGATGTGGGTACGTCCGCGAACTGACGCCAAGGAAAGCTTACAGGTAACCGAAGGCCAAAACCTAACCCGTTCCTGCAAGCATCGGGTTACACAGACAAAACGATCATATTTGCGTAAAATTGAACAAATTGCCAAGACTAACAATTGGAAATGTTAAAAAAAAAGAAAATAAAAAAGAAATTAAGGAAGCCTAACAATTTTTCAGTTTTGTCACTGGTGTCATCTTCCATCTTTAAGTAGTAACAATACATACATTTTTTTTTAACCTAGAACACAGACTGAGACTGCAAAAGAGAAGGAAATCCCAGGTGATGTGGCCATGTTCTTCCTTTAAAAAGCTGTAATATAGAATGAGGAAATTCTGAAAAGCCCAGTATATCAAATAAAGCAACTGAAACATATGGTAATACTTTGCTTGTGATGAACTTAAAAAACAACAACAAAAAAACCCATCTCCTTATGGTTTCACAAGTCAGCCTGTGCACAGAGCCAAGTCAAACACGGATGGTCTGACTCCAGGAAGCAGCGATGGGAACAGGTTCGGAGTGAGCTGGCAGGATAGGTAGAGCAATGGCTCACCACCTGCGCAGGAACAAGAGCCCGGGACTTGCGAGGGAGCTTTACAGATGTCCCCTCCCACCCCAAAAAAGAAAAAAAAAACCCTCCACGCTGCTGTATTATCATGTGATAGCTAGCCCTGGCCAGAGTTTCCCATTTTTCAATAAATACAACTACAGAGCAGAGAGAAGAAAGCTGTACAGTGCCAAACACAGAGATTCAATCATAAGCAAAAAGGAAAAAAAAAAAAATCCAGTTCATGCTGCTTTAAAATGAGCTTCCCCGTGTACATTTAAACCTGTACAACATGAACGTGGTACTTGGATTCTGGCTCCCTAGCAGAGGGGTAAAAAACAAGTGGGTGAGAAAACAGAACTGATAAAACTCAGGAGCAAATCTGTGATATAGCTGTGCAATGACAGGGCAATGACCAGGCTGACCTTGGTGCTCAGTCCACATATCACACCAGCTGAGGTTGTTTAATTATTACTATGCCACTGCACCTTAAAAAAGTAGACAAAGTATCTATGCAAAAACACATGATTAAAAAGCCTTCTACTTAGGGTAAACTAATATCCTTGAAATCAGAAATACTAATTAGGATAGAAAAGTATTTTAACCTGCACTAAGAAATAGTCCTTTGTGTAGCTTGTTCAGTGGCAAGCCAGGATTTGCTACACTTAGGACAAGCAGCACCTATGCAAGAAAAGTTTATGTAAGTAATGCTTGTTCCTTCGCATACAGTCATCTCTGAGTTGATTCCAGTTTGTCAGCAATGCAACTTTAAAAAGGAAATAAAAGAGAAGGGAAGGGAAGGGAAGGGAAGGGAA
>JAWLRI010000050.1:0-90350 GCA_034781795.1 Crypturellus tataupa | reverse complement strand
AGGGAAGGGAAGGGAAGGGAAGGGAAGGGAAGGGAAGGGAAGGGAAGGGAAGGGAAGGGAAGGGAAGGGAAGGGAAAGGAAGGGAAGGGAAGAGAAGGGAAGAGAAGAGAAGAGAAGAGAATAGGAGAAAAGATGTTTTGAAGAGGAAACTTAGAGCCAGATTTGAAGCAAAATTCATCAAACAGCAAATGCTTCCAATTTGATCCTTCTAAATTTTACATTTCAGTAATCACAATTCTTCAGTTATTTATTTCAACTTTACCAAAAGACTGAACAAATGTTGTGCTCTGCTTCACCTGAGACTTGGGATGGGAAAGGCAAAGTGATCATTTAATATTTAGGAGTTTATGCACCTGAACCCATGCAAGAGAAGTCCAAACCTGGAATTTCCATGCATACAGCTTGCTCACACCATATTGCTAGAATTGTGGAAGTTAACACATAAAAACAGCATTAAGTTCCTGGCATTGTGAAAAGTAAAAATAAAAATAAATAAATAAAAAAAGGATATTATTTTGTTCCTTTCCATCCCCCACTCTTGCCACAAGCAGACCCAAAGGCAGCAAGGCAAGGACGAACCCCAGAGCGAAGCTGTTGAATCCCTGCACTCCTCCTCCTTCAGCCCCCATGAGGTACCACACATAAATTCCCACTGTCATCGTTATTATTCTGCTTTCCATCTCACCTAACTGGTGCAATTAGCACAGTTCTCCTTCAGACCCCTGAAAATCTCACGCTACATTAAAAAAAAAAAAAAATGAAAAAAAGAAAGAAAAAAGAAAAAAAAAATCAAAAGAGAAAAAGAGGGACAAGTTGCCTCCCGCTGAACCCCGGCTGCAGCCCAGCGGGGAGCAGACTCACGGGCTCATGCTGGTACCCGGTGCTGCCCACGAGGCTCATGGGGAAGAGGAGATGCAGAAAGGGAGATTTTCACATACAGTTTTTTATCACCTGTGAAGAATATGCCTAACTCAGGAGCTACAGACATACTCTCCTTCAGGAGGGGGTTTCTTTACTTCTCCCTTAGGGGAAGGTGGAGGGAGGGAGGTGGGGAAGAGCAAATGGGTTTCTGCTTCTGTGCAACCCCACCCGACGCCAGATACTCATCTCCTTTTGGACAAAAAAGTCCCTCACGGCCTTCACCTCCCTCCTGGCAGGGCCTGGGGGCCACACTCGTCTCTCCCACTCACGGCAGAGCAGCGATGGGATAGCCCAGGCTGCCGGCATCGCGAGGGCCAAGCGCACGGTGCCGGACCTGTTTACACAGGGATGCTTAGCCAGGGCCCCGCGTGCCCGGAGCAGCACCTGGGTCCGAGGGGTGAAGCGCGTGCAGGAGCCGGCGCGGTCCCGACAGCCGCAGGGTGATGCGGTGCTCCCGAGACCTGCCGCGCTGCAGGGCCGGGCCAGCGGGGCCACGTGCCGACTCCTGCGGCCAGTGTCCCTCCAAAGCCACGAGCCAACCACTGTCTTCTCCGCAAGGCAGCAAAGAAAATCAGAAAATATTTGGCTTTTCCGTGATGATGCAATGAACTGCATGCACTGGCAAGAACACAGTGCTGCCAGACTGTAGTACCTCTGTCCCGGTGGAATAGTAGCTCACTCTTCCATCTACTTCAACAGAAAAAACCCCACATAACTAAGAATAAATAAAAGGAAAAACCAGGGATGGCCCACAGACGCTTGTAGAAATGTACTAGTTCATTCTCCCGTAATGACCCTTTTATTTAATAAAGGTCAAAGTTTAGAAAAACATGAATGTCAAGAAACCTGTTGAACAAAATCACAGAGCAAGAGCTGAAGCTCAACATAAATAGCAATCAAATGTTTAGCAAGCAGGGCAAGCATGCCTGAAAAGAAAAACCTGACCAGTGGTGTCTTCTGTAGCTACAAAACTTTCAAGTTGCACAGCATCCAAAACTGAAGCAACTGTTTGCACATACAGTTTCAAATGGAGTCTCTGGTATTTTTGGGGGGACAAAAAACCACAGATGGATATATACATATAAATATATATATATAAAGTTCTTCCTGCCTTCTACCATGTCCTTCTAATGCAGCAGTCAAGAACTTTTGTAGTTTTTTAAAGTACTGGCAACAGTGAAAGAACACATCTATTTCTACCATGTTAAAAAAAAAAAAAAAAGTACCACCCACTTTTCACCCGGTAGGTTGTTTATCCCACAACCATCTACTGATGACAACAGGGTTCACAGACAGGTGCAGCCGAATCCGGACTGAACACGCTTGCCCTTATCTCCACTCACAGGGAAGCTATGCTCAGCACGCGGACGTGACTGCCAACACAATACGCAGCGGCCACCACTTCTGCGCGCGCGCGCGTGTAAACAGCGCCGGCCACCAGGAACGCACGGGCCTCCTAATGACCCGCTTGGGATGGGCTCTCTTTCCCGCCTCGACTCCCTGTTACCAGAAGCTCTCCTCCAGAGACAGCTTTGCATTTTACCCGCTTTCTATTCTTGTAACCAAGCTAAGATATTCATGTGACACACCACGCTGTTTCACATGAGAGTCACTCCCCAAGTCCATTCACTATCTGATATTTTTACCCGGCTGCTCTGGATTCCCAGTCTCCCATCACAACATGATGTGCGCTGACCACCTCTAGGTCGGACTTGGACGTGCTCTGCTCTTCAGATGTTTCCTGTCACCCTTTCTTGAACAGAAATTCCATACTGCACTGCAGTTCTCATCTGTTTTTGCAAGCCAGCACAAAGACAGATGCTCATAGCTCTAGCTCCACTTCTCCTTTTTATCTGCTCAGAAAAAGGGATGCATTCATCAGCTTGGTTGTGTACCTTCTCCCTTACCTTAACACGATGAGCTACTTGCTACCACGACTTATTTTTCTCCTACTGTTTCACCAGAACTGGTTTTCATTGCCACCAGCTGGCTCACTGAATTGCTCCTAAATTGACAATGCAGCCAACAAGGACCAGGATTCAGTTCCTGGTTTTATCAGTTCCTTGTTTTTATCAGCAAGGCACAGAGCACGCAGCTTTCAGAGCAGAACCCAAGAGGAGGGTCAGCCGAAAGGGCAAAGCCGCACAACCGACCCTCTTGCATCTCTGTCCACAGCTACGCCAGCTCCTCCGGCAGTTGCTGTGCTAGCACTTGATAACTCCAGCAGTTCTTTCATAGAGCATCCTTGCTGAAACAAACTAAGACAATGGCTAAGGGGTAAATATCAAGATTTTTGCCAGAACCATGGACTGGTATGCTGGAGGTTTTTACACTGTCTCCTGGTATTTGACAATTGTGTGGAATATGACACACAGCTGCATTAAAGAATGTTTCATGTTTTGAGGTGCTCACTAGAAGTGAGACCTACCTACGTGTGCAGGAACAGCTGCACTAGGAAAGCAGTATGAAATTTCATAATGCTGGTTCCAGTAAGAAAGTCAACTACGTGGAAAACGCTTCCTCTCCCCACCACGAACCTTTAGCTTTGGTTGACAAGTAATACAAATTGCATACCACATTTGGTTTTCAAATGTATCCACTCTCTCAGTTTTGCAATGTCACTAACTTCCACCCGTAACGTCCTGAAAAATGCTGACAAGGACAGAAAGCAATGCAGTTCACAAAAATGAAGTCAGCAGAATTATGCTGAATCTGAGACACAAGAAGGGAAAGTGAATTCCTGAAGTTGCTTGAGTAGGCAGTAGCAAAAACAGGAAAGAAACTTCAGGGGAGTTTTGAGCAGGGAGGCTTTTTTTTTTTTTCCTAGTAACTGGACAACAAAGATAATATTAAAGTAGCTGGAACTACTTTGACTCAACTTTTAAACTTAAATGTGCATGAGCTAAAATGACTAATACTGTGATGTAGGTCCAAATGGCTTGCAGCATCTCACCTCCTAACACCATGCAGTGAGGAATGGGGATGTGGAGGCAAAGCGGGGAGCACGCTGACCAACCTGACTGAATTGAAAGTTGCACGTGGCATCTCGCAAAACAATTTGCCCTCGTTTAGGGCATTAAAATTGTCCATTTTTCTTCAGAGCAGCACTTCTCAAACAGACAGGGTTTTCAGAAACAAGAGTGATTAACCTTGCAAAATTGGAGGCAGAAGACAACAAGCACCAACAGCCAACATGTCTTCCCAACACTTTGCTTTCAAGCACCTGAATTTTTCTGCCGCTACGTGTCTTCCAATTTAGCTGTTCAAAACAACGGCCTTCCATGGTGGTGTTCAACCTCAAGCCAATCTGACTTTACAAGTTTCAGCAAAACTTGGGTAAGATGTTTTGAAGAACAAGGTAGACTGTGAGTGACTTTTGGTTTTGTTTTGAAACTCTACAGAGGCACATTATCCTGGGGCGAGAGAACAGCTTTTGCTGTCCTTGTGAAAATATGCCCAGGATTTGGCAAGTTGCAAAGCTTAATATATTATATCACTGTTTGGACACGCTCAGTAAAAGGCTGGAAAACTTCATCCACCTTGAATCCATTCATGACAGTAGGCAGCTACTGGCACTGGTTACTCAGCCAGCTCAGGGATGAGGCAGCCTCTTTCACACCCTGTAATACCATTTTCTTCTCTCAGCTAGGCTCCTATAAAAACAGTTAGCAAAACCAAATCATGCCATTAAAAGCAATGCCCTAGTGAAATAAATATGATTGAAAAGTCCCGTAGACATTCACTAAGATGCAGGCTTTACTTTTGTTTGAAACTGTACACGCTTTCCTTGCTGAGGACTGATGTTGAAACACGTCCCTAGCAAAGGTGATAAGCACAACGTTATCCATACCACCCTCTGCTCTGCAGAAAGATACACGGGCAGGAGAAGCAGAAGAAATGTTTCCCTGTTGCTGTAGGGAAGGAAAAAAATAAAATCTTGAGCCACTGGTAGAGGCAGTACTAGAGAAAGCCTTCTGGAGGAGAAGGGGAGAGGAAATATAAAAGGTATGCTTTGGTTACAGCGAAACCAACGGAGGAATTTTATGGTGTACAGACTTTTTTTTCCTCTCTTTTAAAGCCACACGTTTTCCTTTAAGCCTGTTCCATTGTACTTGCCAAGGGAAAGAAGAGAAACCTCACGGAGCGCCTCGGGAGGTTTCTCCTCAGGAAATCCTCACGCCTCCTTTCCCGGGGCTGCTGGTGTTGCTCAGAGCTGTCTGTCAGGCGACCTTTACAAGCACATTACCATGTTTGACAGCAACCCGGAGCCGCAAAACTTTCCAGAGAAGTTATCCCGCTCCGCGAGGCTTCTGCTTCTCCCTATTGGCCGCACGCAGCCGCCTCAACGGGGCTCTGCTAATTATATCAGCGCTCGGATAGAAACTCACCAAAATAGATGGTGGCCGGAGGCCCTGGCCACGAGGAGCCGGCCACGCTCCTCCACCAGGCGAGGTAGGGAGGCGCGGGGCTCGGGAGGCCCTGTCGTGCCACCTCCCACCGCAAACGTGACTCGGGAGGCCCTGTCGTGCCACCTCCCACCGCAAACGTGACTAATTCGGGTGCTGGTCCCGGGCTGCACTGGGACAGAGCCTGGCCAGGGGGTCAATGCTGTGAAGGACCCCCGGTGCCATGGCCCATTGTTAGTGTGACAAGGGGCCCTATTATTGCTCCCTGGAGAAGGGCAGCCCTTGGCCTAATTAAGAGATAAGGATGCACGATCTGGGATTTTACATGATGGAGGGGTCCCCTACCAAGCGGGGAGCCCCTCTCCGGTACAATCACTGGATTAGGCATTGTTTATTCGGCCCCCAGTAAACAATGGGGGCTCCTGCCTCCCCAGGAGAGAGCGGCGCTCAGGAGGATGGCGACGTGGGATGCCCTTTCATCCCGCTCCGAGGAGCTAACCCCGTGACTTAAAAGTTGCTCATTTGACGGTATCTGGGAGGACAAAGGCCCAGCCCTGGAAATTAGCTGCTCACACGCTGATTCCGCGGCCAGCGGGCATTACTTTGTCTGCTTCTGCAGAGCGGGGGGCCGGCACAGGCAGTCTCTCCGCTCTGCTCCGCACGGGAGAGCGGTGTTTGCACAACAGCGCGACAATGGCAGGATTAAAGGAGCGCAGGGAAGTTCCTGCATCCCCTGTCACTTGGCTGCTGGCTGGGGGGGTAGCCCTAGAGGGAGGGCGGCAGCACCGTCAAGGCAATACACATCTGTGCATCGCACAGTCATTTTTATCCTAACGTGTGGGGCAGCTCAAGGGAGGCAGGTGTCTGCCTCGTGTTGCCGTGTGCCAGGGCTGATGGAGCATTGCTATGTTTGCTCAGTAAAAATGGGCTGTGCTGGGGTACCGAAGTGGTAGCTGCAAAACAACTGCCAGAGCATCTAGTTGTGGGATGCACAACATCTGATCCCTGCTACACACAAGTTCTGATCAAGGGACTCTACTTCTACAAATTTTGTTTTCTTTGTTTTTAAACTTACGTAAGGTCTTCCTTCTCATTTTTCTACAATAAGGAAACATCAGGATTTGATGAAAGCCTTCTAACATTTTCCAGTTTGCCTCCCCACCACAAACACACCCATGCACACATGCCTCCTGATATTCTAGCAACATTTTCTCTTTCCATCACTTCTTTCACTCAAAAAACCCCCGCAAGCCTCACTAAGAGGAGTCATTTCAATTACATTAAAGTCACATTAACTTAGAGCTGAGAATGGCGTACCACATCCAGCCTATTTTGTTGAATCCTACAAATGAACCAAAAATTGCAGCCTCCAGCTGCCAAGGATTTCTACTTACTACCTCCTTTTGTGTGGAAACAGTCACCTTAACAACGGTGCAAACTACTCTGCTTACCAGAGGATTTTCTCCTAGGTTGGGCCAAGTAGGCAGTGTCATTTGACTTGTCTAGGGTAGGACAAAAGGTGCATTTTAAACCAGGTAGGCAGGGCAAGTTGGATATGAACATGTTAGCTGTGTAGGGAGAGCCTTGTTCTCTTGTCAAGCTCCCTTTTTTCCCTATCTCCACTGACATGTCTTAAATTGCTAAAGCAAACATTTGATAAAATCCCCCTCACCATCGTCTAGACAAGCCCATAAAGACATCCCAGCATCCCAGCACTGCCCCTAACTCAGGCCCACAGAACCTAACAATCACGGCCTCGATTCAGAGACACTTTTCAGTCTTTGTTGCTCAACACAACTGTGGGTAGCAAAATCCATTTCAGGAGAAGGTTATCCCAAAGCAAGCCTCCTACTAAAGAGTTGTGCAAGGGGAACAGTGTGCTTCTGCAGGCAATCTCTTTTTGCCTTGCAGCAGCAGAGTATAATGCAGCCAAGCAAGAAGGATATCTGTTCTGGTATCTTTATCCATCACGTAAAACAAGAGAATCCTGCTGTCTGCTCAACTTAACAGCTACAGGTTCACCAAGAGATTTTGCCTTTACAAAAGCTCAAAAACAAGGCTAACATCAGGTTAAGTAGAGTATGATAACCCCCTTCTCTAAAGCGTATTATATAGGAAAAAAACCCTTAGCCTCTCTTACCTAGAGTTACAGAGATCTACCAGAGAACTTTTTCAGTTTTGCTCTATAATGAAAATACACCAAATTTGCTTCAGAAACAGCAAATCCCATCTAATTAACTGCTATTTGTTAGACTTAGTTTAGGAAAGAGCTCTCCAAGTTCTCCCCCCAATAACTACAGCAGTTACAATCTTTTTTTTTTTTCTTCTCCTCCCCAAAGAATGGTTTTACATATCATTTCCAAAGCTCTCTAATACAAAAGTTTAACTCCAGCTCCTTTCCCTTGCTTTCTACTATGAAAATACATGCAGGAACAGCATGTTGACACTTCAAGTTGCTGGATTCCAAACCATTCTCCTAAAATGAGCTTATAAAACACAGACAAGAAGCTTGTGTATATGAATAAACTAATTGTCTTAAATTGCAACTCTTCAACATGTTCAAACTAGAGTTGGGGTATCTTGTTTGTATCTTCATACATCTGGCTCTACCTTTTCCTATGGTAAAAAACAGGAAATAAGAAAGTATCAGGAGTCCCAGGAGCAATTACTCGAACCAAAACAGAAAACCTAAGCAC
The DNA here is from genome assembly GCA_034781795.1 of Crypturellus tataupa. Taxonomy (NCBI): domain Eukaryota; kingdom Metazoa; phylum Chordata; class Aves; order Tinamiformes; family Tinamidae; genus Crypturellus; species Crypturellus tataupa. Next base: position 82,327 of record JAWLRI010000050.1, on the reverse strand, counting down.
CTTCCCAAACAATTAATAACTAATTTTTCCTTGTTAAGAGAAACTGGTCTAAGCCAAAATCCAAAACATTCCTTAACCTCAACAGGCAGAAAAACATAAAACATTTTACTGCAAGGGTGGAACCAGAAACTCATTTATCTTCACTCACTCCCATGACAAACATTTATATCCAGCCGTCTTCTTTTTCCCAACCAGAAAATCACAAACGTTGGTACCCAAATAATTTTAATCAAGATTCTCTTCACGTTTTAAGCATGCTGGCATTCTGAGATGTTCACAAAAAATATACAGTCTTATATAACAACTGGAATGTGCTTGGGGGATGAAAAGGGGTGCTCTCATTTCTTCCAAAGACATATTAAGTTACTGGCTGGCAAGATTTCCTATACTTGCAAAAGTATTAAAATCAAGTCTAAAAGCACTCAAGTGTCACAAGATGAGGCAGAAGCATGCTAAAAATGGTCTGATATAGCAAGAGGGTCATGTAGCAGGTCGGAGAAGTGTCTTCCTCCTCTCTCCCTCCTCAGCAGGCTCCCTTGGGCCATCTGGTGATCAGAAACACTCTCAGGCCTGTTTCTTACCTCAATGAGTTTTCTGGATGTGTCGTCTCCATGTGGGACTCCAGTCCATACTTGCAAAAAAAATCTTTGAAACACAATGGACAATGATAAACTTCCTCCTCAGCCTTCCTATCCCCTTCACCGGATTGAGAGTCCTCAACAACCTTCAGAGAGAGAAGAAAAAAAAAAAAAGAACTCCTCACTAAAGTGAATTTTAAGCAATAAAAGCGAACGTGCAATCCACTCATAGTCCTCTTAAAAATGAAGCACTTTGCTGCAAGCTACCAGAAATGACTTCATTTCAGCAAGAGGGAGAAGGTGAGGGACAGAGACTGCATGTGTTGAGAACACGCGCAGCAGAGAAAGTGTTTAGCTAAGTCATGCATACACCAGTTTTAACAAGAAACTGTGATATGAACTTACAAACCTGCATGCTTATATGCCACCAAATTAGCATCCCTCCCCCTTCAGAAAGCCAGGCAGGCTGTCAACCTAAATTATTTATGCCACTGAGTTACTGCCAACTACTAACTCGAGCAGCCCATGGAAAAGCAGTGAACTTCTGCACATTTCCCGTAGCCCTCTTCTGATTACAGGAAGAAAAACATGCACAGAAACAAGGGATACTGGACTAGGTTCAGTTGCTAAAACTTTACCATTTAAAGATTATAAGCAGAAAGGGTAGAGTTAAGTTTGGCAGCTGCCATACATTTTGTATAAATGACGGAAATGTAACAATATTTCATAAACAAAACTCTATGGAAACTTCTACTCTTCAAATAAATATTTTTTGGTTATTCCTGCACTGAAACTCCCAAACTTCAGTCACTGCTGCTTTTCAAACAAACACTGTTTTTTGAAAGTTTAAATCACTGTCTTGCAAGACTGCTTTGAGCTAAGGGGAAAAAAATACTCAGGGAAAAACTGTAGTGCTGAAGGAATAGTTCTTCCTCTTGTCATCCAACATTAACTATGCAATGCAAATTATAAGAGAAAATAATGAACAAAATTTACAAATCTGGAATTCTTTTAAAGTCTGAAATTATAAAATTCATCTCAATCTCAGAACACACTGTTAGTTACACAGGAAGAAAGGGTATCTTGAAATATACAGGTCTGTAACACGACCACTTTTCTTTCATGCCATCTGCATAAATACAAGAGCTGCAAGTTTAGGAGGCAGGCAGGAAAGTCTTTTGCTTCGTGCTCTGTACGGAACCTTTTTTGCAGGTGTCCTTTCCTCTCTGTCTGTCTCGGCATCTTGACTAAGTTTCCGTTTAGACGACAGTCGCCGCCGCTTCAGAGGAGACGGGGGAGTCGCGCTCGCCGTGCTGTTCGGGTCCTTCTCGTGAATCTTCATGTGCCTGAGCAGGAGAGGGAAGATGACAGTCTTTCAATGTGCACATCAGGGCTTGGAAGCTCATGTAATCCCAATACCCGCTGCCTCCTGGCCCCACGCGCACTGCGTGCGCCCCCCATCACGACACAGCCCAGTGTGGCAGTCTAATAGAGAAGAAATGCTCCTGAAAGCTCAGCATCCATGCAAAGACGTGTCTCGTCTTTAGTTTGCTCTCTCTTATTTCAGATCGCACCCCACATAGATCAGTATGTATCGATCTGCCACAGTAGCACTTCCTAAATACATGCAGCCTTTTTCTTCTTATCCTTAATACAGCATATTGGTGCACCTCAAAGTCCAATCACAACTAGTTTGAGGTCAAGATGCATCTGGTAACGCTGCTAAGCCGCAGCAGGTATTACTTGCAAAACTCCATACTGTCAAAACATGTTTACAACCACCCCCAACACCAATGAAACAACTATTTCTGTCACATAAAGAAATTGAAGAGGGGCAAAAATGTTCTGTAGAGCACACGTCTTCAAAAGGTTTGAACTATAAACACGGTTGTGTTACTGAACAGCAGCAGACAGACTGATACAAATCTAACATGTCTCTGGTTCTTGGATGCGAAACGAAGGACAAGACAGCCTAAGAAGCAACCCCCTGAATGTTTCTGTACTTGATCCACAGGCCTGCCAGTTATCTGTATTTGCAGTTGGAGGAAGACAGTCCCCTCCAGTTCTGCTCAATGATGAAAGGTGTCCTCCCGGTGCTGCTCCTTCTGAGCACTCAAAGCTCGGGTGGTACCTTCTCATTTTGTGTTTCCCTCTCTCCAAACAGATGTGCTGCCCTTTTTTCCACATCTCTTATGTGCAATGGAAATTTTTCCTTCTAACAGCTAAAAATCAGAGCGCAGGGAACAGTTGGTCCACAGGACCTATTTCAAGGCAGCAAGAGGGAAACAAAGTCAATGGTATTTAGTCGCACTCCTCCAGAAGTCACACCACCAACTCAGCTTAGGACGGTGTCGCTTAACTTGCCTGCCTGCTATCATGTTCAAACACGAGAGAATGTTGTAATCTAGGCGAGTCCTCATAACTGCCTGAGTGTTATGACATAAAATCAATTTCAGTTTTGGATGCCAAGGACATGATGCTTCAAGATAAGACACTGGACCAAACTGACCCACGGTCACACTCCCCTGAAGCCGATGGGGGACACACAGCTGTAGGTGCCCGTCACATGGGGCAGGGGTTCAAGGAGGACAGAGCATCTCTGTGCTCCTGCACTTGTCTTGACCTCTTTCCCCATCATGCACCTGGTTGGGACCAAAAGGAAGCTTTAACCTCAGGGGAATTGGCCCTCTCCGGGTTATGAAGGGCACAGGGAGAAGTCAGAGGGCTGATGCAGTCTCAGAGGTGCTGTGCGCTCCCCTTCCATAGCCCTGCGGTATCCCTGCAACACAATACACCAACAGGAACTGATCAAAAGCCTCGGCAAAAGCTACAGGTACTGTGGTTCATCACCTTCCAGGCTCTTATTCATTTTCTTACTCTTTTTTTGGAGAGGGTCTTTTTTTTTTTTCCTTGGCACTGCTCTAACTTCTCATGCTAGATAAATCAATCCCAGAGCCTGCTATGGATGATAAATCAGCAATGTTAAGAGCAGATGCCTGTATTCATGCAAGAATAACAAAAAAGAAACCTGCCTATTTGTTAAAGGACTTCCATGCACAATGGCTGAAGATGAACTTGAAAGGCAACTGGGAACAACATCAAGCCAAAAACGTAGTATCCGGTTGCACAAGCAAGGCAAAACCTGGAAGGTGCTCTACTGAGTTCTGTTTTAGGTAAAAACTGCTTTCCAAGTTGTGATGAGCTCTTGAACGTGAGATATGGTATTATACATGTGCCTGTCTGTCCTCCCCAGCCCAGACACAGGCAGACACGCAGGGCCTGCATGCTCAATCTTCTGGCAGCCCGGCTGATGCATAGCTAGCATTGCTTGGCCAGCTACTCTTCAGAGAGCTAGAGAGCAAAAGCAGTAGGCAAAGTCATATTCACCCAGAAGACAAACAAAAAAAAATCAAAAAACACCTTCCTTACAGTAATTGTGGTGGGTTTTTTTTTTGTTTCTGTGTTCTTTGCAAGTTGCCTTTCTGTCACTAACGAGTGTACAAAATTCCTGCTCAGTAACTCCCATGCAAAACAGCTTCCTTAGGGCTAGGTCCTTTCCTCCTGCTGTTTTCCCATCTGTTTAACTGTGCTTGTTTCAGTGAAGCTGCTCCTCCTTGAAGAGGGCTGCGGTGCCGCATCCACAGCGTACCAACAGCAGGAACTGCTGAGATCTCCAGGCTCGCGGCAGCCTGGCCCGGCACCTCCGCGTGCAAACATCCTGGCTCCCGCACGTCCCCAAAGCAGCGGCATTTGCAACACAGCATGTGCTAAGAAGGCAGGGTTTGCTAATTCGGGCGAAACACGACAGCGCTGGGTCACGCTGCGCCTGGCGGCAGCCCCAGCTCCCCCTGCCACGTCCCGTGCGCGCTCCGGCCGTGCGCGCGCCGGAGCAGAAGCCGTGCCCACAGCGAGGAATGTGGGAATCCCTTCACGTCTCAGCTTTGCACGTTTGAAAGGAAGCGGCCTGAGCTATTGAGCTATAAACAGGAAGACACCCCATCTGCACCTTTGACTTTTACTGTGTAGGTCAAATATCACAGACACAGTGATAGCTCTCTCCTGCAACCATTAAGTGAGGGAGCAGGGAGGAGGGTGGGGGAACAAAGCAAAAAAACAACCCTGAAACCAAAGCAGCAAGTTCCAGAGCTCTCAACGAGAGTCGCAGCCTGTCCACATTACAGCCATCACAGCGAGTAGGTTTATTCCTTTGGCAGGTTAAGCGAGTTTCCCTACATCAAGTCAAGGGTGGAGAGGAAAGAGATTACTCGAGCTACAACCCAAGATAAGCGGGAAGATAAAGGAAAACAGTACAAAGGATAGGCACAATCTTCATCTCCCTTTTAAACTTTGCAACAGGGATGTCATTCCGCCTCGAGAAAGCATTTATCACCCAGTTTGGCTTGAACTGCAGCAGATGCCAAGTCCAGTCCGTATCCACAACTTTTTCTTTTAAAGTTCCCTTCACCAGAGCCCCTTTTATTTAAAAAGTTTCCTAACTAAAATTAAGATGAGACTGGGGGGAGAAGGGGTGCAACATGACAATATTTGTGTTGCCTTATCCTGCTTTAGAAGAATTTGCCTTGATTAGATCTTGCAAGTAACACTGAAAATGTTCATCCTCACTATTTAGCCTGCCAAGATATAAGGAGAACAGGAACAAAGCTGTGCTTAAAAGTTGCTTTCCCATTGTGACTGTTTGCCCTGGCAGTACTGGCATATGATTAATATGAAAGCCAGGATCGTTAAGTCAGTGTGGCTTGCAGTATCTACAGCAATAAAAGAAACTCATATGACACTTTTCAGTTCTGAAAAGTAAAGGTAAACTCTTGACGTTGTAAACGTGGAAGTAAAAAAAAAAATAAAATAAAAAATAAAGGAGATGCACAGGAAAACTTATGTTCACAGCCTCAGATCCAGGTTACAGTAACACGTGCCAAGCAGCTCTTCAGTGACGACTACTTCAGCTCAGAAGAGAGCAAGAGCCATGGCTGATGAAATGTTGCTTTCTTCTAAATTAAATCAATGAATTGTGGCTCTGTGCCATCCTACAGAGCAACACAAAGAGCAGTGAAGGAGCAAGGGAATGCATAAAGCCCTTCTGAAATCTGTACTTCATATGGGGGCTATTAGTCTCCCCAGCATGCATGCAGGTACACACAGACTTGGACAGCCCTAAAGGTGGAACACTAAAATGCAATTAGGATTAGCACGACGAAATGAAGGAGGTAAAAATTGAAGCTGAATGCCAGGGATGACTCCTTAGCCCTGAAGTGCTAGCCAGTCTTGATTAATCTCTCAAAGAAAGTGGTGGAGCTCTGTTTAAGATGAGACCAGACACTGGGCCAGAAGCAGAATTTGCAAAGAATATTCCTGAAATGGAAAGAGGAAATTAAGACTTTTCCAAACAAGGTCTGTTCCACCTCTAAACTGAACTCTCATGTTTAAGAATTGCTATGCAAAAAATGCAGATAACTTGCTACATACTAAGCTTTTTGCAGCACAGATGTATGTGAAAAAGTTATCCTCCTGTTCTCCTTCCACCCCCTCACAAAAGGAATTTCACAGGTGAGCCAAGAGGATCCAACTGTGCTACGACCTGTGCCAGGAAGCCCTCCAACAAAATCCCATTTTTCAACTGCTTTCCTGGTGGTTTATTCCATCCTCTTTATGAGAATTATCTTCCTCTTCTGCCACAACTCTCCTCTTTCCCTAATGGTCACATGAACATGGTGACTAAGATGACACAGCACAAGAATTCCCCTGGCTTCTCTCCCTTTTTTAGTTTTTTTTTTTTTTTAAAAAAAAAAAAAAAAAAACAAATAGACAGAAAAAGCCTTTAGCCCTCACTATGATTTCACAAGGGTGAATACCAGAACAGTCACAAGTGAAGAACACTTCACTACTTTTTATTGAGGAGGAGACATTTGTAAAAATAAACACAGAACTCAAGAGCCTTATTTCTTCCCCCTCCCCTTGGATGCCATGCCTAAGGGAGGTGACTCATGGCATGGATGGGGGGAAAACAAAACAAAAAAACTCCAAACGTGTCCCACTGCCCTGCTGTGTAGCTTTTACTGGTCACATCCCAGTACGAACAGGATCTCCAGAAAGGCTGCAGCCTTTTCTTAACGCAGAGAGGATTTGCATGTTGATCATATAAGTTTTCTGGAGGTCTTGAAGCAGGGCAGCCTGCAGCATCATTGCCAAAGCCAGAACGTGGGAAGATTTTGACTGGCTGGCTCAAGGCTAGACCTAGGAGTCAAATGCATCCTGAGAGAGGCAACTGCAACACGCAGCTGTTCCCGGCTCCTGGGTCCCACTGAATAACCAACAAAACCAGGAGGCCCTGCTTTGCATGCAGATCAGCCCAGCAGCATCGCCCCGTCTCTCAGGGAAGCAGCATCCCACAGCTCGCCTGGGAATCGCTCACCTCTAACTCCAGGAGGAAAAGCAAAGCACCTTAGCTGCCTGGGCAGCCACTTGCTCCCCATCCCCAAGACAGACAGGGGCTGCCTGGCCTGGCAGCCTGGCACAAGCAGCTGAGGAACAAGAGGGATGTGTCCACCGCCTCTGAGCACAGCCCAGGGTTCATCTCCCTCCTTTCCAACTGCTGGCTTCCCGTCAAGGGAGGTTTACGCCAGGTAGGTCTGATTAGAAGGAGCAGCATGTCCAGAGGGGGAGCAGCAGGCAATTTCACTGAGGCCCGCTTGGGAAAGTCCCAGGATCTAAATCAAGATTAATTCTTGAACACAAGGATTCAGTGCGTGTATAAACACCCTCCTCCTCCCTCACATCTCCACTGCTGTGAAAACACAGTGGGAAGGCCAATGAATCTGGGCATTATCGGTTCAGAGGGATCACTTGACAGGATCAGGTTCGGGTTCTGGCTTCGTATCCCACATATTATTCTGAGTTTCTTCACTTTACCACTAGATGTACCCTATACTCTACTGTACTTTGTGCACAGCTGTTCTTCATCACCCTCATGATTTCTGAACAGTCTGAAACTAAATTCAAGAGGGTGACACTCATACATCTTATGTCTATCTGAAGAAAGGAGAAAGCCACACGTCTATTTAGAGATTAAGAATAAGTAAATAATAAAAAGAGCCTTCTATGCTTTACCTTATTTATGATATACTTCCCCTCCTTTTTTTAATAGCTAGCTACTCAGGTTCACCAGGCAACTCTCAGAAGGACCGAACTGTTCAGATGTCCTAAGGACAATACAGCTGACACAAATGCTTTGCCTATTCTGCTGTTATCTTCCCTTGGATCTTTCAATTAGTGCTGCTATTTTCTAATGAAAATAAGTAATCTCCCAAGAATCAATACATTTTCTCTAATCAGCAGTAAACAGCGTACTTGTCACTCAAAACATGAGCAAACACCTCTGTATTTACGTAAGTCTGCTTTGTCTAAACCTCAACTTTGTACCACATTAATAGACCTAGTGAGTGCAAGATGAGTGCAAGAAAGGCTGAAATTTGGTTCCCTATATTCTTTCAGGCTCCTTGTAATGAAAAATGGTTCAGAGTTAAGAGAAGATAGCCTTCAAAATTAGAGTATGTCTGTTGAGATCACATCATCTTTGTCACTCATTCTGCTGAGCTAATCTTACTTCAGCCTAAATGATCTAGAAATGTAGGAAAAAAACGTAACTTCTCTTTATCACTTCTGTTGTTTGACATGCTTGGAAAGGAAACTTTGAACACACAAAAAAGTAAGCAGCAGCATTTTCAGGAGCATTCACTTAATATACTGATCACTTAAAATGCCAACCTTCTTCCTAGAGTCCTGTGAATATGACTGGAATTTAAGTCCAAAGTACAATAACATTATACCTCAGGGTTAAAGAGTTAGTTAGTTGTTTGTTGGTTAAAACACGTAGAGAATCTGTATCGACAATGTATTTCCAGTGCTAATTACCAACAGCAGCCACTTAAGAGGGCAATTTGCCCAGCCCTTGCCAGCTGCAATCACAGAAACCAGAAAGATGCAATTCAGACATGATCCGTATTTGGAAGAGCTTCTGTGGGTCTTTTCTTACTGACTCATCTGCTACTTGCAGCCTCAGAACAAAACAGAAAAAACCCTCAGACTGACAGGCATGCACACTCACAGCAAGTCAACAAAAATTGCAATGCTGTTGAATTGCAATGTCAATATTTTGGGATATGCCCTCTTACAACTGTGGGGAAATCTCAAAACAGTTTTTAAGTACCACCAAACACACAGTGATTAATGCTAGCATGGGATAAACAGAGCGAAGCTGCACGGCAAGGCATCACAACGGCTACGCTAGTAAGAAAGCCATTGCAATTAACACAGCGAAGTGATCCCATCAGAAGCGCAGGGTGGGGCGAGCACGTCCCAGGAAGGATCAGATTGGAAAGAGCTGACTCATTTTGGCTGCACGTCTGCACGCAGGCCAGGCAGGAGCGCCTTGGCCGCCGCTGACCGAGCCGCGTCCCCGCATGGCGGGATAGGCCCCGCGCGCCCCACCGCGAGGCCCTGCAGGTTCCCGCCGCCCGCAGCGCCCTGCAGACGTGCGGAGGGGTCCCTGCAAGCGCGGCTGCCACGTCCATCTCCCAGGGCAGCGAGGTTCCCCCCTCGAAGCCAAAATAACCTTCTGGCCGGGTGGCAGGCGGCATCATGAGGATGCCACGAACACCGTCATTCAGATGGACCTGAGGGCGCTGGGGCTGCGAAAGCCATCTGATTACATGCGAATGACAGCTCAGAAAGCGCCTTTCCCGTGCTACCCAGGGCAGCCTGCAAATTTAAGCAGTCTCATGCAGCTGCCAATACATGATACCTACGGACACATGATACGCACACATGCACACAAACCATTTTGTATTTTTATCCTAGAACAGAATTCTGCTTTGCTGTGGGGATAAAGGCAGGCTTTTAGCAGGAGTGAGAAGAAAGAGGGTGACACACAAATCCAAAAGGGGGAGGGAGGGGATAGAGTACCGTGAATAATTACGCTGTATTCACAGATATTTAAGCAACTACTTGCTACGCAGAATCAGCAAGTTCAGACAAGCTTAGATTGATACAACTGCATTCCCATCCCAGCTCTAAGATACCCCTGCTCTCTACCAAAGGTTTCAGAGCACCTCAGTGGAAAAGGAGAGAAATATTTGCCGGATGATGCTGTGGCAGGGAAGTGACTCAAACATGCCTCTAAAGCAAAGCTTCCCAAAGGACAGGAAAAGAAAGCATTCATTTGCAGTTCTCATCACATCTTGCACAAGAGATGGCAAAAGAGAACAGAAAGGCAATGTGAACTTCCCAGTATCACTTCACCAAGACGCCTGCATGCAGTTTGCAGTAAATTCAGAGGGGACCCAAATTAATAGTGCCAAATACTGCCCGGAGACCTCCATGCCACAAGAAGCTGTTTAATAAGGGACAGCTTAGAAAGAAGATCTTTCAGAGCCTCCTGTGATTCTTTTTAAGCTTGGAGTACAAATTTTACTGACAACAAGAAAATTAAGCAGGGATAGTATTTTAAAAACAATGTACCAAAAAAAACGCTGAGGACATTCTGAGTTACTATTTTCTTTCATCTTTTTGGCAACTTGTGGTTTTCAGACACCTCCTTTAGTTATCACAGTATATAAGTTTAGCCAGAGTTTTTGTAGCCGATTTCTTAGGAGACTTCATTTTAAAAGAAAAGGAAGTGTTATTAGATGCTGAGAACAGTCAAAACAGCTTTACATGTTAGCATCAGAAGGGGGATAAAAATAAAGACAGAAGGGATGGTAGGAGGGAGGAAAATCCCTCCTTGAGAGTAAACACGGCTGAAGCCATCCCAGGTATGCCCTGTCTCTCCCCAAAACCTCAGCCCTCACCAGCCCGCAAACACAACCCTCAGCCGCTTCCCAGAAACCGGGCAGAGCCCTAGCACAGTCGCTGCCCTGTTGCACTCCGCTGTTGAGCAATGCGGACGGCACGCGGCTCGCTGCGTCACCCTGCGCAAGGAGGGAAGAGCGGACGGCGCAGCCGCACCGCGCCGGGGATGCTGCGCACACGGAGCCGACCACCGGCCCCCGCGCACACGCACAAGGAAGCTGCGCCAGATAAGGGCGGCACATCTGGGCTAAACAGCCTCTCGCGCTGCCCTGATACGGGCCGAGTAACGCGAGGGGCGAGGAAGTTGGGGTTATCGCGGCACGCACAGCTTCGGCAAGCCGTTCCCAGCGCCGAGGCCTGCGCCGCAGCAGGAGCAGCTTCACGTGTTTAGACCATTTCCTCTGCTGTTCCTGAACATGTGGTCCTGCTTCCTCACCAACCGTGATCTCACAGCATCCCCTGCACGAGCAGCAGAGCCGCTGTTTAGTCAAGTGCAGCCAGGGGAAGCCGAGCCCCAGCATGACTCGCGGCCTCGCGCTGCTTTACAGGAATAAACAGGAATCGCTGAGGAATACAGGGGGTTTGGGAACTTCCGCCCTAGAGCGCAGTGAATTTCAGCAACAGTCCATCGCAAATACCTCGCTCTCATCACCCTCACTCCGAAGCCAAGGCAGACGGCACTTCTAGACAGCTTGGTGCTAAAAACGAACCACGTAGAAGTGGTTTGCTTCCTCCGCTTTAGGACAGGTTTCCACCTGAAGCACTGAGAGCTGACTCTGAGGACTTGCTAAAAACTGCTGAAAGTGTTTAAAAAAACCTTGAGCTAGGAGAGAAACTTGGAGAAGTCAGAAACCAGCAGATACCCTCAAGTAATACCAAGTATTTGTATGTTTTGTGCTATTTATTTACCAACTGGATAAAAGCATGGCCAGTTTACAGCACCCATCCTTGCTGAAGCTCATGCAAGTTGAGCATCACAGCATCACAGGCACAAAAATGTGAGTGAAAGGCCCTGGTTAAGTCCAAATGCCCAAAGAGCCAAGATGCCCCATACCCACTCCTCTCTTTTTTCCTTTTTTTTTTTTTTTGAAGTCAGAAAAAGTTTCAACCCCCTCCAAAACCTACTGTCAATGAATAGACTGCTTTGAAAAGAGGGGAGAAAAGTAAAAGGAAAAACAAATGCTGACCCTGAGCGGGGGTATGTTCTGCAGCTTGCTGGTTCCAGCATGCTGAAGGGGAACAGGTTGAGCAGGTTAGGTACCGGGGTGGCGGGGAGAGGAAAGGTGAAGCTAGAAGACATACATTAAAGGTGGAATGACAGCAACCACAAGCACAGCTTGAGAGAAGCTTTTTCCTCATTCTCTTTTGGGACTTGGCTTTGGAGTCTCTGGGGACAACAAGGAAGAAGAGCCCAAGCGCACACTTATTGCCAAAGCGATACAAGGGCTTCTGTTCTGTGTGAACAGAGAGCTATGTGGGGATCACCTTAACACACAAACTTTCTCAGCAACCGGCATGTTCTACAGAGAATCACCCAGCTGAAGCACAGGTAGGAATATAAACCTTCCCCTGAAATGTGAGCAACACTGCACATCCCATACTAACCTCCAGAGCCAACACTTCTACGATAATCATGCAGTGCACGGCTACGGCAAAAGGGTAGGGGCACCTCAGCTCCCCGCAGAGATCACCTGAGGTTTTTAGGGCTTGCTGAGCTAAGGCCTGTATTTATTTGCAGCTCTTCAAGTCGGGAAGGGGAAGTGCATCCCTGGGAACATTAGCCCCTTAAAAGAAGGTGATGTTCCTTCAAGGATACTTAGGCGGAAACATCAAGGTCTCACACAGCCATATGCGCTGCGACTACAGTCTAATCTGTCAAGTGGCTTGTGCTCATTTGAACTGTGACACGGGCAACAAAGCAGCACTAAGCTACACTGAATACGCTCTGTTACATGGAGATTTATGTTATTGCCCGTGAGCAGGGTGGTATGGCTCCACGATCTTCCCCTTTTCCCCTTGGCACAATTCACACCAGAAACCTAAACTTCCTGAGAGCAGGGCATCCTTTTTTTTTTTTTTTTTTAATCTGGAAATGGTAAAGTTCTAAAATCCACAGCATGACAGCATACACGAGAAGGCTCTGGTGTTTCTTTTTTAAAGCAGTACACCCCAAACGGAGGCCGCAGAAGCGCGCCGAACTCCTTTCTTTCCTTAGTCAGGTACTGAGGAGCGGCGGAGAGGCCAGCGCCGCGCTGCTCCCCGCGCTCGCTTCAGTTCTCCAGAACAATGGAGCTAATTAAGGTCAGCATATAAATCTCGGCTCGGCACTTCCTTGCTTCTCCTGATTCTAATCAAAGCTCAGCGCTCGTGTTTTTGTGCTAACTTCCTTTGCTGCTCTGCGATGATAACTGAAGGGGGATACTGTCCAAGGCTAGGAGCAGCGCATGGCGCGTCTCGTATCGCGGCATCTCCCTCGGCTCCTACGGCTCACAGGGAGGAGCACTGAGGCACAGGAGCTCCTTTAGAGTCTCTTACAGCTCACGGTATTCATGGAGGACTTTGGGGGTCTCAGGACCGTATTCATGCCCTGAGACTAAAAAAAAAAAAACAAAAGGATTGGTAAAAAGTCCTTATAAAAGGTGAACAATTTACTCAGCGGCAGTGAGAAAGACAAAAAGCACGTGTTTGGGATCAGTAAAAATATTTTCTTTTACATCTCGAAGAACAGACTAACACTGCTATGCTGTTGTTGAAAAAATGCTGACCTTTTCTCTCCGTCAAAACATGGAGGTCCTAGCAGGATACCAACCAATTACTCTGGATATACCTGCTGCTGGGAGGGAGACAAAAACAGTCTCTCCATCCATTTCCAAAACTTTATAAAATGCAAGAGTCAAAATGTTAGAAACAGCTTTTAATTGCAAAGAAACCCATAACAGGCACCACATATTAGCGGTCTCTTACAACTAGAGTTAACTTATCCTAGAAACAGGAATTAGTCCTCTATGTTAATTATCCCTGCTCAAGAATTAGGGCACTTGCATTTGCTGAAGCTTATCTTTTACTAGCAAGCTAAAAGTGGTCAAATCACTCCTGCATATAAAGAACATATTTGAAATCTCCGATATATCCTGTTTCTTCATAATTTAAGAGCACTGTCCACCTGCATTGATATAAAAGCTCATCAGGAGATGACCAGAGACGTTTCTATTCTGCAAGACAATAAAAGACCATCTTTTTACTCATGCAATCTATCAATTATTTTCATTCCTGAGTAAGATCTTATACTTGCAGTCTTCCAAACTGCCCGAAGCTTAGTGCCAAACTTCCACCTGGGCATCCTTGCAAACCTCCATAAACCAAACCACGTTGCAATAAAGCAGTTTCTCTTCCGAATTAAAAAAAAACTTCATCATTGCATTTGGCTATGCTCTGCCTTCAAAAATTCCCTTCAGGAATGAATGCCAGAGTACATGTGCTGCACTGCAGAGATCCCATTTGTACTTAGATGCTGGGCATTGTTACTACACTGCACCCTACAAAGCACAGACAACTTGCTGGAAGTGGGCCAAAGCCATAAATAACACAATAAGTTCATGGGTGGAACGCAGGGAAAGGATGGCTTTAGCAGGATCTTGAGGTCAGTCTGCATAGTAGGTATTTGCAAAGCAACACACAGCTTAGATGCATTCCTGACCATGAAATGCAGATACATGTTAAAGAGAGTGGGGAAATAATCAAAGCATGTGTGTATCAAACTCCAAGCCCTTCTGAGGATCCAACATTCATCTTCCAACCAATATGTTACCATCTTCATCAAGTGTACACTCTTTATTTGCTAGTAAAGATGGCCTGCTGAAACTCCACATTTTAGTAGGCTACACTTCCACAGCACATGCATTTCTAGGCTTCTTAAAAAAAAAAAGGGAAAAAACACATTCAGCAACATATACACACACATAAGCATTTTAAAAGTCCTAATTTGAATAGCAGAACAGCACCATATCCTGATAAGAAAAACAGCTGTTATTCTCTCTACAACATATTAAAAAAAAGTTGGGGAAAATTATCTAACACTGAAAATAAGATCGCGAATGAAAGTGCCTTCTTAATTAAAAGAAGAAATACCTTCTTTGATAGGACCCTTTGTAAGCATGCTTCAAAGCATAGCTTCTGCAATCCAGATCTTCCAATTTGATTTTAAAAGAGTTCTTCATTTGGTTGTTACATGTGGTGTTTTGCATGTGCCAAAAGTAAAAAAAAAAAAAAAAAAAAAAAGAGAAACACCAAACTTTGGGATTTATTCCTGAGATAGTATATAATCAGCCTGCAATTGCATAAGTAGGACATAAATTAAAACTCATACTGAAGAATTTTACTAGGTATGGGAGAAGGAATTTGAAGGAAAAAAAAAAGAAGGTAGAAACCTATGAAGGTTGGTTTCAGATGAAACATTTTGGCTATTTTACACTGTGACACTTATGGACTGCCCAGAGACTACCAGCCATGGACACTGGAACTTACTTCACTGAACCAGGGAAGCTGTGGTTGAAACACATGTATTAACCTCTTATTCTCTTCAAACTTACCACAGAGCATTTAATAGGCATCTGCTGGAAACTGGCAGGAACATTTCTTACCTCCCTTCTGGCATTTATATTCTATTAACATTTTAAAGTTGCATGGAGAACACATCTTTGGCAGTGAAAAAAAAAAAGATTTTGAAGTCATAGGTATAGACCATTCTTTGTCACAGTAATGCAAAGGAGCTGCTGGCAAGGTCTCCTACCCTGTAGTAGTCTGCTTTGGAGCAAGTAGATACAGCTCTATTTCACCTGAAGTCTGATACCAGAGACCAGAGACTACCAGAGACTAAATCTATCTTTTCTCTGCCTTAAGATCCTTGCTAAAAACATACCAACCACCACCACCAAAACAGTAGCTTGGAGAAATGCAGGAGCAGAGGAGACGTAGAAAGAAGCTTGCAACTTTCCGCCTGGTGGGAGAACCCAGACCCAGAAAAGTCCTTTGGAGTCGGCACCACTCATAGCTCAACTCACCAAAAAGCTACAATGACAGTACAGAGAGAAAGCCTTTTGTAATCTCAATTCACTAATTTGAGACATTACTTTGGAAATCCCCAGTTCCTTGTGTGCTACAGAAAACTGATTAAAGGCACACACCCTCTCTTTCCATGTAGTTTGTTCCTTCTGGAGATCTGAGAACATTCAACTTCAATTTCCTGCAACCAAGAGAAAGCTATGGGGACCACATCCCTACAATAAAGGTGGGAGCATTAGCATGTCCTATGGGTAAATATTCTTATGTACTGACCACTTCAGTGCTACGCTAGAACTCTGAACTTAATTACTATGATCTATCTTGTTCCTCCAAATTCTGAAAAACTCACAAGAAAACAAGTCCATCCAAATGCTCAAATCAGTCCTCAATACTGGAAAACCTTTTCTTTACAGGACTGCTCAAATAAATAAATAAATAAATAAAAAGAAGACAAGTAAACAAAAAGCCATCCAGCATTCTCTCCATTCCCCATCTCCTGAGCAATTCATGTCTCTGATATAGACCTGAGACACAGATGGATCTCTCAACTACTGTACGAGACTACAAAAACCCTCCTGAAGCACTCAAGCGGGAGAAGTAACACTGAGCCTGAGGCAGTCAGGCTTATGGCATACTCAGAGGAGTGTGAAAATCAGCCCTCCTTCTGCATGGCTCGCTCCCGTGAGTTTTCTGAGATACAGTTCCCCATTGAAAATCCCGTCCAAGAGTCACCCCGGTTCGAAAAGGAACCAGGTTTTAACCTGCTTTTCTGAATGGTGCCGCACAAGAGGACCTACCCTCTCCACCCCTCTGCCTGCTGTGCCCATTCAACTTGACTTGTTGACACACGGCAAAGAGGAAACGGGACTTTATGTGAGAGCCTATGACTCATTTACGAATGAAGGGTTGCATGTACTGAGAGAGGCAGGAGAGGCAGCATCAATTTATCAGCTAGAGAGTACATGCAATAGTACAGCACAACTAGACCAACTCTGAGAAGAGCTAGGTAGGAAACAGTGTTCCCTTTCTACAAAATGCCCTGCAATCAAAAAAATATTTTTGCCATTATGCAAAAGAGCAACAAATACAAGTTCTAGAGGTTTTTATTTCCCTCTCCAATAATAAAAAAAAAGTGAGGGAGGAGAAAAAAATACTTTGTATGGTGATTATAGGCATTTAGTGCAAGAAAAATGATATATTCTAACCCTTCCTTCCTCTCAGATGAATACCTATACTAGGCTAATACAAGATGGGAAAACACATCAGAAATTTCATCTTCTCCTCAAACTGTAATAAGCATTCCCACAGCACAGTATTTCCCTTGACAAAAGAGTTACATTGGATATTTCCCCCTAATGGTCTAATGATAAAAGTCTTGGTTAAAAAAATAAATAAATAAATCACAGTTAGGTAAGAACCAGAATGAGGTGGAGGAGAAAAAAGAGAAGAGGATACATGTAGCACACATTCTCCTTTCATTCAGATCCTGGCAGGTTAACTACTACTCCCTCACTCCTTTCCTCTGCACTGAATATCTTTAACATAAAGAAAACAGTGAAAATAAAGAAATAGAGAAAGTAGAAAATTGCAGGACATTCACAAGATATGTTTATTCTTTAGCAGATCATTCACAATGTTATGCTAAACCCACAACTTCTCTAACCACCCACTCTGCAATGCTCCAGGGAGACCACTATCCTAACTACTGGGAGGACATGAGAAGTCTTGTTCTGTTCTAGTTTTGGCATGTACTTGTCACTACTTAGATGTTTTAATATAAAAGTAGAGAGCAATAAAGGAAATATGTGCAAAAGTAGAGAAAGACAAACTTGTATTACCATGTCCCTGGCTACCTGGTGCTGAAGAACAGATGCGATACCACCACAAGCAAGACTGGTGGGAACTGCACGCAAGGCAAGTGGGTCCTTGCTCTTGGCTCCAGGGCAGCTTTGAACCTGAAGTGAAAGGTAATCATCCACAGCACTGCTGGGCCATGGGACGCAATGTTACAGCTAGGTTTGAGTTGTCCATTTGAGAATTTATTTCAGGCCATCTTCGACTAGAAATAACTGTTTCTGAAGGAGGTACCCAGTGGGCAAAATGAACATCTTCCTTGCAAGTGTGTCACAGTACCAGAAAAGGAATTTCATTTCACTTTGCATTTATTCTCATCTGCCAGTTTGCACATTCATTCTCTTTACTTCAGCAGCACGATTCATTTCTATAATTTGTTGTAGTAATAGGAAAAAGATTATTCACTGCAAAAAAAAGGCAGCACAGTGCTGTCAACTGCTACCCTCCTTTAGTAAAACTACCCTATTTCTGTAGGCTCTTCTTGTGCCTGTCACAGGTTTGAAATCACTTTTTTTCGGTGCAGCTGAGCTCAGTAACAGATTTTTGCAATGTTCCACTAAGGTGCTACAGTGTGTGTCCACAGAAGAAGGACTTTCAAAGAGTAAATACAAACAAACACCTCGATGGAAAGAACCTTAATAGGAATCTCCCTTGCATGAACAAAGGTCCTTTTTAATGTGGTCAGTAAACACAGCGGTCCACCCTGATAACTTAAAGCAACATCTCACAAAAAAGAAAAAAAAAGCAAAAAGCAAAAAAAAAAGCTCAGTCTTGTCATCAGAAGGTTCTCATCTATATTTACTTCTTCTGGACAACTCCAGTAATTTGGACAAGCCTTCTGCTAACACACTGTAAGAACTGCTATATAGGGAAACCCCAAGAAGCAAAGCAACTCCATCAACATCTGATAGGCCGGGAGTCAAGTCTCACAAGCATCCTCCCTTTCCTGTTCCTGGGAGAGGATGAGAAGATGTGTTGTAAACAAAAATGATAAAAACAAAACAACAAACAAACAAACAAACAAACCAAGAATCTCTTAACAAGCAGTCTGGGCTGAGGAGTTGGACACAAGCAGATCAGACAACACAAGTGTCCCAACACTGGAATTCCCGTCCTCTAACACTGACAGGAGCATCAGAAACTACCCTGCCTTCGTCACAGCAGATGATACAACGTCTGACCTCTGTTTTGGGAAACATGTAGCTAGAAACACCTCTGCCTGCTGGTCAGATGAGTCAGAGGAGAGATTTATTCAATGCCCAAGGCCAGCACCTCCTCTCAGCATCCTTATGTCCTTCTCACGTTGTTTCTCTCCACACCTCTAACCAAGTTTAGGTTAAATAAAGATATAATTACAAAATTGCTTTCCTCCCATCCCACCTCCATTTCTAGTCGATTACTCAAATCAGACAACATGATTAAAAAAAAAAAAGGCAGCAGCTACTGACTTCTTTGTGCAGACTTATGTCATTCTTTTAGTATCACTGAACACTTTTTCCTTTTATTTCATCTACAGACTGTTGCTTGGAAAAATGGCCGGTAATAATCAAGGAAACAAGATCTCTTCCCTCCCACACAGAACCGGTCTGTAACCATCACTCTTGTCATTTTGCTTATAAGCTATCTTCCTTTCCCCCACCTGTCTTACACTCTCTTTGTAGGCTGTAAACTCTTTGATATGTGGACTAACACTATGTGAGAATTCACAAAGTCTTAATCAGCTCTTGGCACTCCACCCATGCAAATAAACGAATACAGAATTGGGGGATGAGAGAGGGGAAGGAACATGCATGTGATTTAACATTTTGTTTCCCCCGTTAACAACTGTACATCCCTATGAAGGAGACTGCATGAAGTACGTTTGGCAGCTTTGATTACAGAGAATTTCCTGGATCTGTGATGCACTAAGTCATCTACATTGTAGGCAAGTATTAACACATGTGTTTAAAAAAACAATCCACTGTTCTGAAGAGGCATCTTCACGATGATGCTTGGATATCTAGGTACTTAGCACCCAACAAGAACATGGACCTCTCAGTACCATCATATGCACCTGCTACTCTGGAGCTACAAATGCTGAAGATTCTTTATAGCCTGGCTATATATTTTTATCCTTCAAGAAAAATCTATCCTGTTTGGTCCCCACCTATGCCTCAAAAAAAAAAATCACAAAAAATAAATACTTCTGGATATCCATAACAACTCTTATTGATTTTTGAAATGAACTAAGAGACTTCTCTCGATTCTGACTTGTTGCTCCCAGAACTTAAGCATAGTTGTGGAGTCCTTCAGTGTCATGACACAGTTGTAGATCATAAATAGTCCATATTTTTGGCCCCAGTGAGGGTCTTTACTCAATCTGAAGTTTTTCCAAGGAAGTAAAATAGTCCCCTATTCTGTAATCCTTTCCAAATTAATGGGTCATGATCAGCACTCACCTGTGCATGTTTCCATTGGTGGTGAAGGACTGTCCACATACTGAACATTTATAAGGCCTTTCACCTGAGTGCACCAGCATGTGGCGATCAAGGGAGCTCGCTGAGCTCAGAGACTTTCCACAGATGCTGCAGGAATGGTCTGTCCCTCCAGTGTCAGTGTTATGCTAGAGAAAGCAATGATTTTTTTTTCATTGAATGCCCCTTCTGAAGTGCCAGTAAAACATTAGAGAGAACAACTTAAAAGCAGCTTTACAGAGTCGCTTGCCAAAACACCTCCCATCAGATGTGCCCTGCATATCTCTCCTCCCAAGCCCTCCCACCACAGCTCCACCCTCTCCCTTTGCTTTTAACTTCCTTAATGCACCATCATGGGGAGCTGCTTCACACAGCCCAATGCCCACTACATGCAGCATTTCTCATGATGTTCAACATCGAGGGGATTCAGCAGCAACCCATCAGACTCATCCTATGGGTGCCTTGAGGTACAGTAAGCCACGCAGTGGTTTGAAATCACAGCAGTGTGAAGGGGAAAACTTCATGACAGAATAAAACATTTAAAATATATATTCTTTAAAGATATTAATTTCAAAAGCACTGTGTAATAGGAAAACAGAAGTGCTTTTGTATACATACGTAGACTCCCGTGCCTCAAGAATGCATCTCGGTAACTATTAACTACTGTGCTATATGCACCACCTTTCTTTTTTACATGCATTCAAAGACTTGATGACTTCTTCACATACTCTACCCCCCAAAAAAAATCTCCGGGGGAATCAAAAAGAAAAATAATTAAATCATAATAATAGTGCAGAAGGGAGAACTCAAGTACTAAGTATCATGTGGACTCACAGTGGCGAACCATAACCAGTGCAGGACCCTCTGACACAGTAAGGTCAAAGTTCCTCTATAAAGTACATACATATTTGAAGAGGAGAATGGAAGGTCCACATTTGACTGAAACAATTATCAGTCATTATAAATAAATAAAAAAATAAGAGCATTTTAAATTTTGTCTTCCCAAATTGCTGCACCCTTGCTGCAAAGGACTTCCTGCTTCTTACTTTGCATGAACACTAAAGGGAACTGTACTCAAACCGGATAACAAAACAGGACATATGCCTCTTGATGGAAGGGGTTTTCTGAATCCCTGGGATACCTTAAACGATGCAGAACAGGATACACTTCCTTGTTTGAGCTGCTCCTGGGAAACAGAGGTCTAAAGGGAGGGAGATAACCTAACTACTTTTATTTTAACCTTTTTCATCTGCTGAAAGCAAAACAATTGAATAAAGCATAATGAAATCTTTTGGGTTTGTACATGAAATTCCTTTTTTTTTTTGCTATAAGAAAACACACTCTTAATAAAAGTAAGAATCAAGAGCTGGTACTTTGCATACCTGACGAATGTGCATAGTTAGCTGGTGCTGTGTAGTGCAAATCTTTTCACACAGAGGACAGGTATAGGAAGACTTCTCTTCTTTTGTTTCCTGTGAACAAAACAAATCAAGCAAAAATCAGAAGGAATACAGCTATAAAAAGATTTCAAAAGCTACAACTGTGAGGATGGAAAAAAAAAAAAAAAACCCTAAACCATCCTATGTACAAAAGCCACTGCTAACAGAACAGCTTGCATGTATACATTTATCATCCTGATAGATCCCTCAGGGAAGTTTCAGAAACTTCTGAATTTATAAATAGGAGCCATTTCAACCATCGCAGAAGTGCAGCAGCTGTTTTAACAGCACACAGATACTCAGCAGTAGCAGTTTAGGACAGGAAGTGAAGGCAATTATTGCAACCAGCTCCAACTGCCAGAAGGAGTTTAGGTGAGCAGAAAGTAATTACCCAGACTGGAACATTGCCAGAATACGTGGGCAAACCCCACTAATCTCCCCCAAAGATCTCTAATGAGAACAAGTCTTCAGGACTCCAGGTTTTCCATGCTATCTGAAAGGCAGGACACTAGCCCAGTGACCTTTTCTTGGGGCTGCTTGTCCTGCTCCATGGCTGACTCAGAAGGAAGAGCTGCATTTACTGAATCACCAGTGCTATTTCCCTTCGCATCCTGTGTTTCTCCTGGAAGCATCCCATCCAGGCACACTGGCCAGGCCCAACCCTTCTTAAGCTTGCAAGATCTGATGAGATCATAGCGAGAAAGAGGTGACAACGCAGGAGTGTACGTGACTCAAAAGAAGCACATTATGAACCTCCACCCAGGTGAGGACCAGGACTAACCATGGCCAAAGCACGAGTACAGACAACGAAGCTGACTGGAGAACTCGGCCCAATTTAAGCATGCCCTTGAGACACTAGTAAAACCACATGAAATGGCACTCTCACAGGAACCAAAGACATTTTCCCGATGCATCCACAAGGACGGCTCCCGAATGACATAAAGGATATTTTCACCATCTCAGTAAGAGGCCTGCGTGCGGCTTCTACAGCAAAGCCTGCACACTAAAAGCAACAAGGTCTGGCACTGAAAATTAAACCTCAATTTTCTGTAGAATGACGCAAATCTTTACAAGCTACACAGTTCGACCACTTGTTATCTGAACTTCTGGTACAACAGAGAGTACAAAAATCATCTCTGCATGACGGATGGGTAAGTATAATGTTCATGCTAAAAGGATGCATTCTTCTGAATTTCCTTGATGACTACTTTAAGTATCATTAGTAAAACCATGAAAATAAGCAAAGGAAAACCCTAAAGAGCTCTGTAGTCAGAAATGGGAGAGAGTTGATGGATATGAGTGTATCCATCCATTTCCTCTTTCCAAACAACTCTTTTCTCCATCACTGCCCCAAAAGTCATCAATTGAGAAACAACTATTTCCAGACTGTCAGACACAAGTATTTGTGGGAAATTCTGGGAATTACTTACCCAACAATTTGTGACAAATTCCCTGGACTTTTAAAAGAAAAGATGCTGACAAAGTGTCAGAGAAAACATTCTGAAGTCTTAAAGAACTTAATGAAGCAATATCCCCTTTTAAATCTCTGACTTGGGGGGACCATTGTGTAACTAGAGCTCCCCACTAAAATCTGACATTGTGTTTTCCAAAACAGATCATGACAGTTTTCTATTAATTTCTGTCATTTGTGGATGAATAGCTATTTTCTTGTTTTGCTTCAAGTACACAAAACATGTGACCTCACATCTGAAAGTATCAGGACTGCAAAAGTTAGGGTTCCCCATTCCCCTTTACTATTTCTCCTGTACATACACACATTTTTCTAATTATACTTCAGGACTCTGTTATCCTAAAGCAGATCTCACTGCAGGTCGCACACAGGTCCTAACAAAAGGTACCATTACTTATAAAACATCCAAAAGCAAGCAGGAAAGTCTGCCATTATGAAATCTGAGCATCCCAAGAAAATTAAAGCATGCTATCCGGGTGCCCACCCCCACATTTTTACATACAAATATATTACTTTCACAAACTCCATCCTACCTATACTACCTTAATTTTACTATATGCAATAAGTCTGTGGAGTCATGCTCAGCTCCAATTATACTGCAACCGTGTTAAAGTTGGCTCAGGACAAGGAACAAGCACACTGTGCTGAGAGGAAAATCCCTGCAGCTGCGCTGACAGTTTAGATGGTGTTTAATCCCCAGGGTATTTCTGTGAAATTATCAACCTACTTTTTTTTTTTTTTTTTTTTTTTTTTTTTTTGCCCACCTTTGAATGAGTGATACAGTCCTACATGATGCAATTAATTGTTCCAAAGCTTGCTTTCTAGACTGCTTGCCTGCTTTGAATCAGCAAATTAACAGAAGATAGAGTAATTACTGGTTCACCTTGAAGCAAAGATCAGAAACACACCAGAGCTCAGCCAGAGCTGATTAGTATTGAATCTGGGGTTTATTATTAACTAAAACCCAAACTTTCTCCCGTGGTCACAGAGGGTACACATTGCATACCATAATACAGCTCAAGCAAATCGAGGGTAGCTACAACAGGAATTCTGTTGACTGACCCAATTCAGATGAAAAAACATTAGCATCCCTACTGCAAAAGCACTCCCACCAACAAATTTAAAACAGAGCACTAAACCACCCCACTGGAGCCAGGTTGGTGAAAAAGCACTTCCTGAGCTGAAAGACAATATTAGCAGCTAATTTGTTAGCTGCTCTCTCTGTAGTAAGTCAGTCTGGCACCACTGTTCTGCACTCAGCTGATGGACAGCAAGTCATTTTCAAGTTGTGCATTAAGCTGATTTGTTTTTCTCCACCTCCTCAAGAAATGCCATCATTATGGGTTTTGTTTCTTGAGGTTATTTTGTTTTGCCTTCTTTGAGAGCAAGGTATACGCAAAGTTTTAATGTGTGCAGGTTGATGTGAGAACATGCTTACTGGACTAGGGGTAGACTACAGCCAAGATAAAGTCAGCATTATAAAGGGAACTACAGACTTGGGACAAAGGTTCAGGGCAAAACGTTTCACTGCCAACTCATGGGAAAGAGCAGTCAGGCCTAGAAAATGAACTAACTGTTATTATCGTTGTAATTACAATACAGGGCACATTCTGACCAGAATTAGAGACCTGTGTGCTGCTACACACTGAAACAATTCAGTGCTTCATTTTGCTACACTGAAAATTCACGGTAGTAGAGGTTGTTAAACAGTTTGATACCACTTAATATTTCACATCTCACTTTATTTTCTCAGCAACATAGCTGTTTGCCCTCTCCTGCTCCTGAAGATAACAATCTTTCATCATAAAAACAAACAGGTTATTTACTATGTTTTCAATGTATTTTTTTTTATTTTTACAACATGAGAATCCCTCTTAATCTTGTCACATTTACTCTTGAACTTTCTTTGATTCGATGCCCATTGAAATATCAGGTGGAATAAAGGTCAGTAACGCTAATAAACTCCCCTGAAGCCAAACCACATGGTGTACCAGTGGCAGCTGTATGATAGCACTGCCACTGGCGCTAGGTTGTACACCGATGCCTTCTTCACATGGTAAAATCAGAGAAACCAGAGCAACTCCTAACTGGGAGCATGAGCAAATAAACTTTAAAAACAGGTGCTGCTAGACAGTATGATCCAACAAATCTAATTGTCAGTGTATTGCTTCTCTTTTTCATTTACAATTAATAGATTTTAATTCCATTTAAGAAAAAAATTCAAGACAAATCATGTATCAACAGACTTAATGTTTTGACAAGTGGGCAACTACTTTCCATGAATCATGCTTCTCAGCTTTACTGGTCCCTGCTACCTCTCGATTTATTTAAAAATTCTCTGCGTTTTCCCTAAAGTTCAGAAGTCAAACAGACCCAAGAATTTGGGGCATTTCTTAACTGTTCTGCAGCACCTTCAGTGGTAGGGTTTGCCCCTACCTATAAATAATCACAGCTTTAACTGATATGGTTCTCTCACTTCTTTAGAACGACACTGCTATCAGCTGGTGCCATCAACTGGTAAATGGAAAAAAAACTGATAAAAAGCTACATATATTTGCACTGCAGGACTTATGCAAAGCATTCTGCAATAGCTCTTCATATTTTTATTAACAACAAAGTAAGGGCACCTTACACTGCAAACGTGTGAACTGAGGGACCTGACAGTCGTTTCCTTCTATCACCACCTTTAACCTTTAAGCACCTGGACCTTCACCAGGAACAGGCATGTGCTTGTACTTCACGAGGGGTCCAGCACGGCAGCCAGGCCAAGCCTTACAGCTCGTTTCCACATGGCCCCCCTCCTACTTATTCAAGCTATTGTTCTCCCCCCCCCCCACCCGCACCAGGACAGTGAAACAAACTGGTTCTTCAATGGGTTAGGCTGGGTAAAGGATGCAGAGGGGAAGAAGCGGCAGTTGTTAGGGGCTTTGCCACTGCAGTGGCACCGGTTAGATCAGTTTGCCCCCATGAAATGGGGGTGTACGCTCCGGTGTTTTACATGTGAATCCAAGCACGCTGAGCCCTTCCATCTGCAATTTTCTAAAGTTATGTTCTGAAGAGCCACCAGAAAGCATGCATGAAGGAGCAAGGAGACAGGAAATAATTAAGGAGGAAAAAAGGCAAAATATTAAAATAAACCTAATTCTGACTTATCTCTTCCAACACGACTGTTTGACTCCCCATAGTCCCCATGTATTCAGGCTTATGTACCTGGTTCCTCCTGCCAATCCGACTGGGTGCAGGAGACTTTGAGGGGGATTTGACATTTTGAGGGTTCCCGCCATTTTCAGCAATCTTCCCCACATTCATTACTGCTGACATCATGGCATCAATGGAGGACAGGTCTGTTCCGTCCAGACTGTTGGGTGAACTTGGGGATACCTTGTAACAGTTTAAGCTTTCCAGCTGCTTCTCTGGAATTAAAAACAAAAACACACATAAGGGTTGCTAAGCCCATCTTAAAAAAAAAAACAAAAAAAAACCAGTGTTTTCAGTTGCCTGTATCTCCCGATGCCTATTTCAAAGAATTCACAATTCATATTCTGCTTCATTATCAGGAAGTAACAAAAACAGTCCATGCTAATTGCAGCTCTTTTTGTAATAGGAAATATTTATCATTTCAGAAATCATAGGAAAAGATGTAAAGTTTTTCTCATAGGGCCTGTTTTTCAACCCAAATTCACGGTGGGGCCAACAGTCAGATTTACAAGGGTGTAATTAGTGGTACCTCCTGATCATAGCAGACTCTCAGGGCAGTGCTGATGAAGGCACACTTTGGCAGGCACAATCACTCCAGTAAGCGGGTATTTTAAGCTGAACTGCACAATTAATGAACTAGCAATACAGTGCAGGGTACTAGGTTCACTATCCAGCTCTTTATATGCAGTAAGCTAAATTTTAAAAATCCACCCCCCAAAAGAATATTTTTTTAAAAAAATCACCCCTTTATTGCTGCTGCAGCTGACTTCTATGTAGTTCCCACTCACTACCAACCTGTATTAGTCCCTGGTGTATATTATACCCATGGCTAATATTATTGCACCGGTAAAGCTGTTCAGATTCAGACTTCTCCATCATGCTTTATATGCAGCAATGATGCTCCTGTTTCAGATGGTAAATTTCAAACAGTTCAAGTCACAACTGAGAACTCATCTCTGGTAAAGCCCTTCTAGATTCCCTTTTAGGGTCTTGAAAGGGAAAAAAACTGTCAAACTAAACACTCTTTTTCCCCAAAAGGAGTCTCTCCAACAAAGAAAACCACTCCACAAGTTTAAAACTCCAGCAGAGCCATCACCTTGGATGGGCAGCACAGAAACTTAAAATCTCCATGCAGTGAGAAAGTCTCTGTAACACAAGAGGATGTGAGGGTGAACAAGGAGGAACATGTTTGTCTGTGAACATTTGATCTCTGCATAATACTGCCTCTGGAAGTTAAGTTTGAGCATTATAAACAGGTGTTTTTTGAGGATAAGTTATGTGGTGCCAAGTTACTGGGAGCCAAGAAAATCTTAGCTTGGAAGTCTGCAGTGGTAGTTGAGTATTTACGTGCCCATGCTTCTGCTCAGTATATTTCATATTATATTCATAGTATATTTCATACTTTTCACAAAGAGAAAAGTTACAGATGGGCAAAGAAATTTATGTGTCAGCACTTCTACTCAATTTACCTTATACACTTTACACAGATAAGGGCTATAGAAGGGGTAAGAAATGCTTCTCCAAGTCTTAATCAATGCCCTAAATTAGAGAGGCACTCAGTTCAAGTCAAACCAGTTACCTTCATTTTTCTCCCCTGTTTGACTGAGGCTCTCCAGATCTTCCTCGCTGGTCTCCTCACTTAGTGTGGTATGCTTAGTAGCGTCTGGCTCTTCAGCCTCTTCCTCAGCAGCACCCTCGAGCACTGTGTGAGGGAGATGGGAAAAAGAGAAGGGGCGTAAGTTTCCCTGGATGCCATTTGAGCAAAATAAAACCACAGCCCTTATGTTTGAGGGCTCCCATCCCTGGTAGGTGGGTTAGGACATGGAAATATGCAGTTAGCTATCAATACAACCAAGTGCCTGCTCCCACAAGTGACCTGAAAAAGAGCAGGGAGATGTCACTGCCTCTGCCAGCAGTGAAACCTGCGCAAAGCAAGGGAGGGAGCCTTTGCTCGACTCGGGTCTTCAGGATTCAGCCAGCAAAAACAGGAGGAGGGAGAGCACGCAAGCGTATCACTGACAGTCATGACATTTGGTTGAGAAGTTGGAAGTGTATTCTGCGGCTAGAGAATTTAAGTAATTCAGCTTCATACATTCCCCCCCGCCCTCTTTCCCTTCCCAGAGGGGTAACGTTTACTCCAATAGATAAATTCATAGTGACCTTTTTCTTCCTTCTAGCAGTGGCGAAATGACTTCTGAGGTTTCTGGGAATATTTGGCACATTCCTCACATCTGCTGCCCAAAGTTTTTAGAGGAGCTGAAGACACAGACAACCATGATATTTGCTGACAGACTTTTTTCCACACCCTGTTTGGAAGCCACAGACTTATCATGCTATCGCTGGGGTTTCAGGAAGGATGCCGGCCCTGGCTGAGGAACGGCTGGGCAGCTAAACACCATTTTAGAGGCAACAATGAATAGATGACACATGAGAAAGGGAAGTCCTCTCCCCATGGCACCCACAGTGACAGCCTCGTTTACAAAAAAAGACCACTTGTAATATGGAAAAATACAGATGAATGGAGAAACACACTTTTATAACCTTATAAGCGAAATTGGTATTTCGCTATGGAAATGAACAGTGTTTCATCCTCTTAGACTTCAGAATTTTGTCCAGCAAATTTAATACAGGTTTTCCTTTGTTATAGAAAGCAGTGACCGACCATCAGCCTCAAAACGTGGCTACCTCATCAGGCAGTTTCTTCCTTCTTAAAAAACTTTCTCAAGGATGACATGTAAATCAGTTGCATTACATGGCTGCATCTGAACAGCATTTGCACACAGCAAACAACTACAGCATCCCAATTCCCGACATTTTGAAGCGCACGGCAGAAAGCAAAGAGAGAGAAAAGGCCCCCTTCCGCCGCCTTCACTTGCGATAAGCAGTTCCCTATTCCACCCAGCGCACATAAAGCAGCAGGATCAAGGCTCCCCGATTCAACAACCCGCCTCCCTAGGAACAGCACCGGTGACTTGACACAGTGAGTCAGCACAGGGATGAAACCTGGGACCTTACACAGCCCGCTGGCCTAATGCTCTACATATTACCACCTCCTTAAGCACAATTTGAACTGACTTCTCCAAAATGGGCCAAAAAGACTTTTTTTTCTCTTCTAATTGACTTAAGACAACTCTTCTCTAGTCATTTTCTGTAGCTTTCTGTGAAGTGGAATGCTAGTTTCAGTTTCCCCTATGACAGAGATCTCTTGATGCAAGAAGACTCAAACATCCATCTTTCTGTATTTTCTTCTATTAGGATGGGAAGTTTTGGGGGTGGCAAGTGAAGAAGGTTATGTTTTAATAAAAGGTCCATTTGATTTAAGAACATTTTTGCACAGGCATTTTTTTAACCACTAAAATAATAACTGATTAAATTTTGAAAAGGGCAAGCACAAAAGAGTTATTTTTGAGATTGGTCTAAGCCTTTTAAGTTGCTTGCTATTACCTCCTTAGTACCATGAAAAAAATATAACCAGTTTTAATTATTTTAAATTATTTTGGGGATATCTGTTAAAATAGTGCAAAGAAGTACTCCAGTACTTTAAAATAATAATAATAAACAAACAACAACAACAAAAAATGCACTCTTTCTTCCTGTGTAGACGTGTTCTTTCCTGTTTCAACCAACACACACAGCATTAATGTTATTACCGGTTACATCCTGAAAAAATCAACCTATTGCGTTGACTAGGGTAACTTTAAAATTGCTGAGTATCTTCCCAGAGAACTAAAGTCCTAGATCTGCTTTTAGCGATAGTGAAAATGTGAAGTTTTCACTAAAAAGAGAAGAGGCAGGCACACAGGCATGTATTAACGAACCTACCTCCTGGTTTTGAAACACCTGCAAACTTGCTCTCTGTTCTTCTTTCAGAGGAAAAACTATGTATTACACTACTGCAGCCTTTCACAACTTCTGTGAACCAAGAGCCATTTTATTTCTGAATCTAGAACATCTTCCTGCTAATGCAAAGAAAGATGTAGAGTCACAGATCTTGTTTTTAAAACAGCTTTCAACACATTTAAAACTTCCTAATTGCGAAGCAGTGGGAAAACTGAAACCTTAATTTTCACAAAAGTAAGTATCATTATTGCGTGTTTTTATTCACATATGTATTTTCCATTCTCTTGCATTAAAGAAAAATGCCCCACTGAAACAAAGACAACTGCATGAGCAGCACACTGCTTTCAAAAGCATAACTTTCTATTTGCAATAGGATATAGAAACAATAAGAATACTGGGCCAAATCACTCCTTCCTGTGGGAAAACCCATGGCAGAGAGCCTCCGGGCAGGAACATATTGAGAGATTTCTCTTGCAGATTTTTTTTTTAATAAATGCACCGCTGAGGATATGGATTTTTTTTTTTTCCCCAGAGTACCTATGAAACTCAGGGAATCAGACAGAGTGGCACAGATACCCTCTTTCAGGCTGTCTTCAGGACTGCAAACCTTCCCAGTTTGCACCAAACTCCCCTCGTGGGGGGCTGTGCTGATGGAGCCTCCTTCCGCCCTTTCCCCCAAAGAAAACAAGACCTCCAGGAAAGAGGGACAAACAGGAAACAGGCTGGCAAACAACACAGCCCCAGGTGGCATTCAGCATCTGACCAAAGCCTCTAGGAACCGGGTAAGCGATCACAAGCATTTAAGTCATCTTCCACTTTTGAAGAAAGCCCGCAGTGTCTCTGGCCTCCTGTCTCATGAGAGCAGAGGAGGAGAGGGGGAGCGAGAGCTGCAAACACATGCAAGGGGGAGAAAACAACACAGAAACCCATCGCGTACATTGCTGCTACATCGAAGGACCCTGCTCCTCCCAGGGGACCCGTTCCCATGGAGTTCCCATCCCCCATCATGGATGATGTTCCTGGAAACGTGGCACAAACGGCAACCACAATCCTGCAGAGAAACCCCAGGGGCCCCTAGCTCAGAGAGCCACCCTGGATGCCGCACATAACCTGCTGGCAGGACAGCCACTGAGAAAGCAGAGGGCTGTAAAAAAAAAAGAAAAAAGAAAAAAAACCTTGTTGCTTCCCATTCAGTCTGTACAGGAAGACACTTGCTAGACCTATTTCCTCCTTTGGGATAAAGTGCGACTCCACTGTATGCTAAGGCTGGGCCCATCAACCGTTACTTCTCCCACTGATTCTATGAATTTATTTTGTTTGAAACGATTTTGTTTTAAGATCACTCAACTGCTACCGTTGCTTCTCCTTTGGGTACAGAGCATCACCGATGAAGCAGAAAGGAGAACATGAGCTAGAGGAGAAGGAAGAAGAAAGGAGAAGAAATGATGGGTCTCTAGAGTCACAGTCACTTGACTTGCTGTGGAGAGGCTGCTCCACAGGCTTGCCCAGCCCCTCAGGGTGCTCACGAGTCCCTGCTCAGCCCTCCCCACTGTCTCTGCTCCCCTTGGAACAGATAGGAAGAAATGCACAACATGGGCAAGGAAGGGGAAACCTGTAGCACAAAGCAGCTCATTGTTCTGCCTTAAGGAAAAAGAAAAAATCCACATCAACATTAAAGTACAAGCAATGAACTAATTGGGCCATAGAAAGGTTAGCACTTTCAGCTGAATACTTTTATTGGTTTCATTAAATTTGCTGCTGTACCTCTTACGTGGAGAGGAGGAGAAACAGGAGAAACAAATGTTAGTTTTGAGAATGTGCATTCCCTTGCATGTGTTTCAAACCACTTTCTCCTATGGGACTCCAAAGGGAATATTAAGCCTTCTTCATCACTTGAATCTTACCAAAATTATTTGCTTATTCAAAGTTTTCCCACTGATTTTTTTCTAATTGGTTAAATACACACACACACAAGCCAAGGATTATTTAAATGAAGGCCAGACCTTCCAGTATACAAATTTATAAAAGGGCAAAACTTCAAAGAGGGTATCTCATTTGAATAGAACAAAAGTTTGCAGTTTACCCTCACGATTATAAGACCTGAGTATCACTACACCACATTCAAAACCACCTTTGATGCCACCAGGCTTGCACTAAGTTTCACACAGAGGTGCAAACTTTAATACCAGAGTACATGGAGAGTACAAGTGTAAACGGTCACTTACACCCCACGAGAAATGTACAGTCACTCAAACTATATTTTGTCATTTTGCATCAAAGTCTGCAGGAAAGAAAGAGGCTGCAAATGAGTTGGGTGTGAGGAAAAGGGGGTTAATACTATTCAGAGCCACTGCCTCAAGGCAAAGGAAAAACAAAAGGAAAGCGTTTTCCCAGCTGACCATTTTAATACCAACTCTGCCCTTGCTACTAAGGTGTTGGTGCTGACTCAGCACCCCAGCAGTAGAGAAATAACCTGGCAGCGTCACCTTACTGTCACCACTGCTGGAGCACCAACACAGAGCAGCCTGTGGGGAAAGGAAGAGAAGCATTAAAAAAAAAAAAAAGGAAAAAAAAAAAGAAAAAGGACCTTGCAATGAGGATATATAGTGCTGGTTCTTTCTCTTAGAAATCAGACACTAAGAATAGTATCCCAAAGGTCTTGAACTTATACTTGTAACTGAAGTTTTCCTCTATGAAGGAAAAAAAAAGAAAAAATCAAAAGCAGCAAAGAACAAGAGCAACACCCCTAGAAAGGCATTCTCCAAGCACTGACAGACAGTTTGTATTGCTATGCACTCTTTTAGCAATTACCGATACAGTTGTTTAACTATGCTGCATGTAGATTTTGTTTGGTAAAATACACTACAATTTCACAAAATCCATATTCTTTCCCTTACCTAAAATATACACAAACAAACAGACTAAACCCAGACAAACAGAATAAACAAATAAAGCACATGCTCATTGCTATGCCTTAAAACTGAGCCAGGGACCATCTTCTTTATTTGAGCAGGGAAGGACAGAAAGAACCTAGCCAGAACAAAAAGAGCCCCACATTTATGGACCACTATGGACAAACTGTTGTTACAGCACCTAAAAGCTAGGCTGTATTTTGAATATTCAAGTATTTTACTTCTCCTATTTTCTCCCTTGCCTGTATGATGGAATATGTGAGAGTATTTCAGTCCTATATAGGTTTTGATGTCTTATAAACCATCAGTGGTCTGCAGGACTTTGGTTTAGATTACCAAAGACATCTCCTCATAAAATACATCAGAATTTCAGTTTAGCTGACGCCTTAAAAGAACTTCAGCTCTGAATCACCATGATATTCTGGTATACATTGATAAAACCACACTGAAAAGAAGGAAGCTCTACCGACACCTGACAGTGAGATGTTGCCCTGGCAAAGCAGGCGGTTCCTGGCTGAAATTCACCTGCATCGCCCAACTGGTTAGCAGCGGGGCAAAGAGCCTCGAGGCTGCCGCCATGTAAAAATGCATTCCTACCTGTAATCTTGTCCCTGGGCTCAATTTGCTAACTTTAATGACGCATCCAGGTTCGTTCAGGTTGCTACAACTTTATGGCATGGGGATGGCCTGTGGTCTCGCTGGGCCGAAAAGGAGAACTAGTGTACACGCTGTACACACAGTGCTGAGAGTGAGAGCAAGACCTCGAGGGCCCCATGCTCGTGACGGGAAGGCCTGCTCCTCCGCCAGCACCCCGCACCTCAGGGAGTTGATTCGAGCCCGCAGAAAGTTGGCCAAGAGCGTAACTGCTCCCAGGGCCACTGCCACGCAAAACGCACAGCACAGCTGTAAGAGTGCCCTCATTTAAATGAGCAGTTGCTGATGGATTTTGAGATTTTCTAGCTCCTTATTCCCCTTCTGACCTACCAAGGAGGCATCTACAAACTGTTCCGCATCCTCGCTGCTCAAATCAGCTTGTGGGTTAGCACCTGCCCCTCCAGGAAGCCTTTGCCACCAAACTTGGGCGAGCTCCGAGAACACGTTCAAGCAAAAAGAATACAGAGATTTGAAGGCGGTTTTGAAAAGCCTGGGGTCACGCACGAGCCGCCTTTAGAGGAGCAGACAGACAGACGTGCACACAGAACCGTGAGCAACAAAGAAACAGGCAGCTGTAAACAGACACCCCTCTACCACTCCTGCCCACATAAGCAAGGGCAAGCATCCCTCCATCCTCGTCCTTGCTAACTCCTCACACGGTGGAGAGCAGGTCCATCACCCCTCTGTCACCAGGAGCTGGCAGTCACCAAGGGAGGACGCTAAAACAGATGGACCTTCGCCGTAATGCAGCGCACCCCCTCCCATACCCCCTCCCGCCTGTCGGAGAGGGACACAAAAGCAATACTGTGTGTCCTTATAAGCTCTGCTTTGCATGTGTTCGGCAAGCTAAGACAGCTGTGCGGACGGCTTACAGAGTTCCAGGAAGTTGATGTGTTTCTTGGCGTTGACTCCAGTTTATTTGCCTACGATGAAGTGGCGACCCAAGAAAGTCCCCTCGGCTTCCTCGCAGGCCAGCACTGGCCGCAGCACCGCAGCCCGGCTCGAGGACCGCCGCGCGGCACCGCTGCCCGGGCCTCCCGCCGCCCTCCTGCCCCTCGGGCACGGCTGGCTCACATCCTGCTGGGCCGGACATGGGACACGGCTCGGGCGGCGATGAGGGGAGCGCCGAGACCTGCCGCCGGGCTCCCGCGAGCAGCGCGGGGCCTGCGGGACCTGCTCCCTCCACCCGGAGGGCTCCTGGCACGGCCACGGAGAGAGCAGCGAGGAGCAACGGTGAGCGAGTGCCTCTGCGGGGCTGGTGCGAGGGAGAGAGGATCAGGCAAGCGGTGTGGGGCTGCCTGCCAAAACAGCTGCTGCCCAAACGGCCCCCAAAGAAGCTGAGGAAGAAGCAAAAAACAGAGTGGGAGGAAACCCAAATGAGCACCAGCAGAAAACACTCGCTCCCTGCCGAGCGGATGAAGCAAGCAGGGGTGTCTCTCGTAAAGGTGAGGCTGCTGGCGGTGCACCTCGTCAAGGTGCCTGCTTGGGCTCCCCGGCGAAGCCCAGGAAAGCCTCGCCGGAGGCAACAAACCTCATCTGCCGCCGCTGTTCAGACAGCGAGAGAGAACCAGGGACGTAAAATAAGGAAACAAACTAAACCAAAGCAAGCAGAAAGGTCTGTGGGTTTTTCTTTTTTTTTTCTTTTTTCTTTTGTGCGTGTGTGTGTGTGTGTGCGCGCTTCACACTGAGAAGAGTGACAATGCAGCCAAAATTAAAACCCTGGGGAAGAAAATATATATTCATTAGAGTGCCATCACCTACATGGCTAAGCAAGCACTGCGCCGCCTTTACTGGGAAAGCAGGAACGGGATAGTTGTCCAAGAGCCTGAGGGGCGAGCTAGACGGATTACACTTGGGAGAGCCAGATGGAAAACATTTCTGAGTAAGAGGGACGAAAACCAAGCTCCCCTCCAAACGCTCCGCATTAAAGTGCCCCTGGACTCCGACCGAGGAACGGCTGCAAGGACACGACGCAGGCGAAGCGGGACTCACAGCTCTACTGAGTATCTGTGACGGAGATGCTGACATCCCAGACAATATATGGCCCGTCTAAACCACGGGATATCTTGCCCTTTTAAGGTGGGCCAAGAGCAAGCATCTGTGCAGCAGCAGCCCAGCCAGAGCCTGCAATCAATAGCCCCTGGTGTCATTTTAAAACGAGGACGTCCGTGCCTTACCAACTGGCTGCACAGACGCCGAGGCATCCGCCCTCGGAGGAGACAATCGCGCTGGTTGTTCCTCCTCGCAGCATCACGGAAACGAGAAGGAACAGTAATACCGAGAGGAAGAAAAGCCATAAAGCGGTGCCCTGGGCTCCCTCACTGGCAATTGGTGCCTGCACCTGTTGGGTCAGGAGGAGCCGCCGTGTCAGATGAGCAGAGCTGTCACAGTTCAGCTCAAGGGCAGCGCCAGAACAGCTTCCCCCGTGACTCCAGACGAAGGTTTAGCACCGATCTCTGGAGGGAAGCGGTGGGAGAAGCAGGCAAACATTTCGCGCTCTCACACATGCTCTTCACGCGCAGCCAGAGCTGCCTTTGCAGCAAGAGGGCAGGTTTGGAAGGGATTAGAGACAGGCAGGATGAACCACGCAGCAGAGGATACAGCAAATCTTCTGTGCTAGTGCCCTGCTTCTTGCAAGGCACCCTGGTTGTGATCTGCTTCTGCTGTGGAGGATTTAAACAGAGGTTCGCAGCGGACTGGCCAAAACAGGGAATTTTATAAAAACTGTTCTGAAAGCAATGTAAGCTACGCAAGAAAAAAAAGGGACATTTTCCTCTCAGAGTAACTAGGTCCCACATGGCGTTTCACCACTGTAACTGCATCCACATGCTAGTAAAACTCCTTGCGTAGGCAAGCCCAAAGGGGACAGCATCGGTTCAGTTTACCACGGAGCCCCTAACACATCCTTCGCCGCGTGACCGCAGTGTCTTTGGAGGAAATGCCAGCACGCGCGCTGCCTGGAACACCTCACCAGGTGCCCTGCCAAGGCACTTCGTGCCTCACGAGACAATGCAGCGAAATGATGCATGACATGAGCAAAGAAAGAGTAAAAATTACAGGGATTAAAACTCATTTCCTGGTGGTTGCATTGTCAACCATCACAATTTTATCACAGTCCTTGTAAAAATCCAACGGTGTTACATTACTGCAGAAGAATCTCAAACTTTCCTTTTTTTTTTTTAAGTGTAAGTCACACTTTTCCAAGTTGTGCAAAAAGATAGAAATGTTAAATACTCAGAAAATGTAAAAGGCAAACAGAAGCGAACAGTTTTATTTTAAAGCCTCAAGCTTTTAAGGATAATCATGACCTCAGATGCTCAACCTGTAATTTCTTAACACACAGTGACAGCAAAACGGAGTGTCCCGTTTTACACAGCACATTTTGTACCCTGTAACATATACCCTCTGAAACTAAAATGGGCCCTTTTTTTTTTTTTTTTTTTTTTAAAGAGGAAAAAAAAATTAGCAGCATCTCGGCACGTTTCTAGCGTTTCATTTAAAAGCCAACACAGCTGCGCTCTAATGCTACTTAAAGATGAGAACCTCCACCAAATTACCGAGCCCATTTTAAGCAGAAAGGGATCCATCATGCAAATGTTTTGCGGAGAAGACGATTCCAGAGTTTGCAGCTCTTCTCGCTGCTCTTTTCCAGGGAGCATGACTTGCTGACAGGATTAACTACTGCCAGCCTCACGAAGCTGGGAGACAGCTGCCACATGGCAGCCATTTATTACAAAGCTCCCCTCCTTTAAAGTTAGGGGAGAGGCAGACTAGTTCATCCGTGTTATCAGCAGGGTTCCTCTGCTCCATAGGCTTCAGGGGCTTGGGTGTTTCTAAGCAAACTCCTCCTTTTCTCCCCCACCTTGCTAACATCATTATCTCCCTATCTTCTGGCCAGTACAAGGGCTATTCCCTCTATCACCCGCTCCAAACAAAAAACTGAGAACCGAGACAACTCAAAATGCTCTGAAACGCACACATTCTTAAGCAGATTTTTAATTAGAGAGCTTTAGCTTGAAATTTAAAGAGGGAAAACCACATGCCACGGGGAGGAAAAAAGAGCGATGTGCTGGAGCAAAGGGAGTCAGAAACATTCTGTAAAACCCATTCTTCCATCCAACCCAGAAGGCATTTTTTTAATGTCACCCTCCAACCACAACATCCACAGCAGCAACACAGCTTTCTCATGAGCCAGACAGCATCCAGCGCTCCCTCTGAGCTCGCATCCTGCCTGCGCCCATGGGACAAGGCCACCACCCTCCCGCGCTGCCATTCGAGGCGCAGGTTTCCAGCCAGCCACCTCCAGCAACACCAACGTACCACCTACATCATCTCCACACAATGCAGGTGACCATCAGCTGCCACTCTACTGTTACTCTGAACGCTACCTAAGGGATACGAGCTGGCTGTTAAAATTTACCTAGGGTGTTCTAGATGGATGTATTTGCCATAGATCACTCAGATTTAGGTGTATTGCTTCCCCAAGGTGAAGGAAGGATCAGCCTTGTGAAAAATGCCTCTCCCTCCCCATCATGACAAAAAAGCTGCCCTGGTCTTGTGAGTGCGCTCGCTGATTGACACCAGGGAGGCAAGCAGCTTTTGGAGTTGTATGTGCAGCTTTACACTCTGAAATAATATGCTTAGTCAGGTAAATTAATTTCAGTAGTAGTTAGTCTTGGTAAGTAGGCACAGCTTCCCAGAGTTGGGAGCCCCATATGAAAGCCATTAGGAACATTTTTAAAAGTAGTACTGCTTGTCAATGGTACACTTCAGCGTAAGTCTTCTTGCTATTCTGAAGTAAATATAGTGAAACTAACCTGTGGGAGGTTGGTTTCCTGCACACTGACAAAATGAAACAGGTTCTGTTAATTTTCATTAACATTAAAAAAGTACTCAAATGCAGCTGAACAATTTCTTATGAAATTAAAAAGTCCCTCAGCTTTGTCAGAGGAGCACTAAAAGCCTCCTCAGAAAAGACATCTCTATTGGACTAGAAAAAGATGCATTCTAAAAACAAGAATTACATGCATGCGCACACACACACATCCCTCCCACCTCATCTGCATCCAAATCCAGCTGCTGACCTTCTAAGTTCCTTGTAGTATAGCTTTTGCCCTGGGACTTTAAAAGCCCAGCAGGCATTTCAAAAGGATTTTGCAAAGTACACAGGCCCAGCCTTGTAAAAGCTCATGAGGAATCCACAGAGGTCATCGTGGAGCTCAGACAGTCTGCAAACAGCATAATGCAAGTACCGGTGAGGTAAGGAGTGACTGAAGTGGGGTGGACGGGCCTGAAGACTTCAGCCTAACTGGCTCCTCCAACAATGCTGCAAACCCTGGAGGAAATGCCTGCTGATCTTCAAAGCTCTACAGTAGGAACAGTCTTAATGTTTCCTGAACAGGAGCATTCTGGTTGCAAGGGCACACTCCTGCTAGGCACGCAAAAAAAAATAAAAATAAATAAGTAAAAGGAGGTCCGCTAAAGTTAACAGTTGAGAATCATCATCGAGTCTGACTGCAACGAGTCGTCAGATTCACCCAGCAAAGTTCTGATGCGCTTCGGCACCGCAGCCATGCGGCGTGAGGAGGAGCTTAGAGCTCTGCAGCCTTCCCTTTTCTGTTACAGGCAGTCCTCCCCACCGCTGACTCCCAGCCCTGGAATGCAAAACTCGAGTGGCTCGGATGAAGAGCGGCTGCTTCGACCTTTAGCTGTGCGAGGTACCTGCTACAACTAAATTAAGGCCACTTCACTGGGGGCAGAATTTTAGGCAGAGTCCTCGGCTGTCTGGCAGGCTGCGCAAGTGTCCGTGAGTAAAAAGGAGTCTGGACACCTGCATGCTGCAAAGAATTACAGGAAGTTTATCTCAGGAACACCGGGGGGAGGAAAAAAAAAAAAAAAGACAGAACTGTGAACAGGTTTCTTAAATAAATGAAGTTCCAAGTTGCTATTGCTCCAGCCAAAAATCTCTATTGCAGGTCCAAAACCACCCTCCTTTTTCCAGAAAACAATTCCACCACTACTGCTGCGCACACAACCACCAAACGGATGATGCAGACAATTGTCTCCACAATTCAGTATGAAAAGGGCAACCCATTTCCTTTTGCTCACTCCCACTGATATATAATATTGAACACCAAAACATTAGGCTGCAACAAACCAGTATGAATTATGCATAGTATCAACCTGATTCTGGAAATAGTTGTAGTGCAAATGTTCACCATTATGGAAGTGAATGAAGAAACCCAAGCACTGAGTGGTGTGCATACCCGCTCGTGCCCACCTCAGTTTCT
Organism: Crypturellus tataupa; assembly: GCA_034781795.1. Taxonomy (NCBI): domain Eukaryota; kingdom Metazoa; phylum Chordata; class Aves; order Tinamiformes; family Tinamidae; genus Crypturellus; species Crypturellus tataupa. The sequence continues at coordinate 42,713 of JAWLRI010000050.1, read as the reverse complement.
GTGGTAGGATGACAACAGCCTGTCAGTGGAACCTTGACTAATCACTTTCACACACAACAAAGCAATGCTAAAGTATCATAATTAAGATCTGTGATACTAAAAAACATAATTATTTTCATGAGTGATGCTGTTGCATAATATTTTCTCAATCACATATAAATATGTACATATAGAGCGACTTCCTTTTAATTCTAAAAATCAGATCACCTTGCTCTGCAATTGTAAGGCAGTACATATTATGGAAGTGTATCTATTTACACTAATCCTGCTGAGGTCACTTATAATCTGCTCCACAACAAGAGGTGAACAAGACCTGAAGTATTTTAAAAGAACCACAAAGGAAAAAAGAGATAGGCTTCTCTGAGTAAGTTATAACTGCCTAAAAGCGCAAACTGTATTTCTATCCAACTGAGATATCTCATCCTCCAAGCTTCATATAAAAATGACAGTGTTTCACAGCAAAAGTGAAACAAAAAACTCCACACCGGGATTTCTACTTTCACTGAAATATTAAATAGCAGGAGCTATGTTCCACTTCTTATTCAGACATCATTGTTTTGTAATAAGTTTTATAAGCCTTAAGGAGCTCAACTACTCAGTGTAAAGAGGTACAAGAGAAGATTTCAAGAATTCAGTAGCTGTTTCACCTATGGAGGAAAAAAAAAGTGTATTTGAATGAGTTAAACCAAGAAACTAAAAGAAGAAAGAAAACAAAACCACCATCTAAATAAATTATTTTTCATTGTAAGGTGAAAAATTTTCTAAACCTACCCACTCATTTCACATGTGGTTATGTGGAACTACCGTTCTAGCAAAAATCAGAAGACAGCCACCAGATTCATTTCACTTGTTCCTTCACCTAAACTTCAAACATGGCTTCTGGAGCTGGATGATTTCACCATCCCCACTTACGGACAGCTGTAAGACAGAAACTAGGCCCTTCCTCATCTGTTAGGGTCTTGCATGACATGGAAATTATGGAGGTAGACACTTTCATACACGGAAGTGGCAGCAACACATTCAGCGTATTTCATAAACCAAACTCAAAAAAAATTTCAAAAGGGATTTTACATTAAAAAATACGAAAACTGCCAGGGGGAAAGGTTCCTCACCAAACACACTCAATTATACTCCCCTAAACATCCTACCCATTGAGCATTTCTGAAATAACAAGGTCTTTAAAACAGCACCAAGAAAGCTCCCTGGAGGGTGGGGGTAATTGGGAGGGTTATCACACCTCCGGGGGAAGTCACCGGCTCTATCTTGGCAGCATTTCATCCCTCCATATACTCAGGGGACTGATTAGTTCATGATAAGCAATTAGGCACCCTAGGGAGGACAGTTAACTGTCTTACCAAAACAAAAAGGCTGCACAAATGTAAGTCTCACAAGATTAAAGAAACACTATCTGAGGAACAGCAAATTTGTGTTTGTTCCCTCTACTGGAACCAGCAAAGTTTACATTTTGCATGCATATGGCACACACAGATCTTAAAAATCCCAAATTTGAGCACATACTTGCTGCTAAATTGGTAACAAATGCTCTGAAGCATTTTTCCCAAGACACCAGTGATGTGATGTAGGAAAAAGAGGAGGAGAGATAGAAGATAGGAATACAGTAAATAGTGATTAAATTACTTGAAATAGTAATCTCATCCCTTTAAATTCTTCCCCTCATTGCTAAAATAGTTCCCAATGGAGGATAAATGCATCTATGGGGACCTGGGAAGTCCATCTATGACTGAATGCTGGCTGCTTTTGAGAATAAGTCAGAAGCAGCCCCGCAATTACATGCCCATCTCCCCAGAACGGTCTGGAAAGCTGCTGCTTGCTGTGAAGCACCTATGTGTATCATGATCAGAGTCATGTTAAACATTCATCTAGGGCAAAAAGGGGGCCCGCGTTCATCCTTGCCAGCTGATGTCTAAGCTCCAACACGCACCAAAACTGCCGACGACAACGTCTCTGACTTGCATCAGGCCCAGCGTATTTCCAAGTACTTCAACGGCTTAAAATATGAAGGAATGCTTTTCAGTGAGACGACCCCCCGTTCTTTTTTGTCCTTTTATCTTTTCTTAACAGTTTGCCATCCAGTGATAGGAGGGAAGCCCAGCTGCATAGTCTGAGCTTTTATCTTCTGCTGACCATGCAGCAACACAAAGCTCAGGGCTGGATTTCCTGCTGCTCGCCGAAAGGGGCTGTTCAGCTTGTTTAAATATTACTTGCCTTGGGAGCCTTGGAGCGGTGCCCAAGCACTGTACTGTATCTTCCCAGCATCCATTTCAGCATGTACTTTAAAGGTCTTTAGGTCCGATGTACTATATTCTCCCTCCTTACGGGAGGGACCCGATGCCACTAGGGGGGAAAAAAAGGGGAAGAAGGGGGAAAAAAAGGGAAAACTTCACAAAATCCTCTCTCCCCATTTCCCACACAATCCCCCCACTAATCCCTGCACCTCGTACTGTTATACGAGTAACTGAAGTCCCTCTTCATCCCCGGGGGACGCGAGCTTATTTAGCTCTGTAAAGCGAACCAAGTGCAACCAAGGAAGAGACCTTCTGCTACAAGAGGCTACAGCCAGGGAGAAATCAGATGCCACGTATCAGGCACAGCCTGCTATCCCTATCCTGGGAGCGAACAACTGGAAAGGCGCAGTAGCAAAACCAGGCTCTGAGCAGAGCTGTGGTACCAGCGCCGCCCGTCATGCTGAATTTAACAAGTCTCCACAGTGGATTTTGGAAAAGCCCAACTTTCTTTGAATGTGTAAACCTACCCAAGTCTCCTTCTTTCCCAGCTCAGAGTGGTGATGAAAATAAAATATGACTTTTACAAAAACAAAAAGGATTATCAGTCTTTTAAGTTCTTTCCAAACCCCTCATTTTCACAATTACCATGCCACCAAGAGGCTCAGTTCTGGCTACAAGGTCAGCGAGAAGATAACCTTGGCCCATAGAAATGATCTGCAACAGCCCCAACACAGCAAAACACGGCCACCCATTAAGCAGCCCAGCAGGCCTCGCTGTTAACCTGGCCTGCGGCTGATAGCAGCTGATACGGATGGAGAGGAAGAAGGAAAAAAAAAAAAAAGAAAAAAAAACCCCAAAGATTCAAAACCTATTTGGGAAAGTTGGAGATATAAAAGTTTTAGGAAAGAAAACTTAAACTAATTCTGATTGTGGGAACTGTCCTGCAAGCCGCTGCCTCTTAGACATTCATGGCAGAATGAAATCATGAGATGCAGAATTATATATACTCCCGTAAGCTGATTCAGAACCACACTCGCAAGGCTAGAACTGAAAAACTGGTTTTAATCCATTCTGCTTTGAGTCCATCTGCAGTGTGCTGACTGATTTAACCTGATGTAAGCCACGGCTGTCATTCAGAAGGACAGACTCTCAGTCCTCACTTCACCCCACAGCTCTGGCTATGCATTCCCACTCCTGCTCCACTCCAGCCCCAGCGCTCCAATGACCACAGGATGAGCCAGGATCATGGAACTGATCAAGCTGGTTTGGATTTGGGGTTTGTTCTTTGGTTTTCTTTAAAACAAGTGCGCACATACAGTTTCAACAACAGCCTTCACTTGGGGAAGCTTAAGCATCGTCAAATTACACCCTCTATTTGAGTGAAGGATGAGAGACCTGAGCAAGAATGTTGTATGTAATTCTATTCCTGTGGTACCGTGGTGCTGGGGAAAGATAAAAAGATGTACTGGCATGAACTCACAAGCAGCTCCATCTCCATGTTCCCTCTCCTTCTCCCTCGCTCCCGTCTTTTCGACCCAGAGCCTGTTTGCCATCTCTCTGCCATAAAGAACACTCCTTTCAGTTAAAAGTCTACCTGGAACTCTGCTCTCCAATTAAACCCAGTGAAAATAATCCAGCAATAAAACAAACTACCGCAATTAGGAGATCTGCACTGCACCTATCCCACAGCATCACAGAAAGAAGAGAAAAAAAAAAATGCAAGAGCAAGAGAGCAGTGACTTTCAGCCTCCCCATCCAGCTTTCCTAGAGCCAGGACTGCTACGCACTCAACAATCAGAAACACATCCCTCCCCAGCCCTTTCAGGGATGATTTAAAGTGTATTTTTTTGTTTGTAAACGTTTGTAAATAACTTTTCCCCATGCACAAAGACAAAATTACACTCCCACCTCCCCCCAGCGCAGCGCATGCTTCGTGAAGTCACATGAGGGGCGATGCTGAAGCCGCCTGCCACCATGTGTCACCACGCAGAGCCACAGAGCAGCTCGCAAGCGGGGCACACAGCTCACCTGGAGTCCTCAAGTACTCTGAAAACAATATTTGCAAACCTTGGACCCTTGGACTTAACACGCAGTACAGTGGGAATGGTACATATGCTCTCGCGCTGGCAGCTGACCACCTCCAGAGAGGGAGAGGTTTAGCGCAACGTGCATCCCGCCCCGGGGACGGGATGGGACGGAGCACGAGAAGAGAAACCAAAGCTGCTCCGAGACGCAGCGTGCTGCCCGCGCGCAGGCAGGCGCCTCGGGCTCACGTTGCTTGCGCCCCGCGAGCGCGCGGAGCTAAACCGGGAATGTAGGTAGCAAGTCACTGCCCGCGCGGGGCGGCAGACAGGACCCGCCAGCTGCTGCGGCATTATAATTACTGCGCTCGGGCACAGCAGGACCAAACGGCGGCCTTGCAGTTTGCTGCCACGTTTCAGTTTGTTGAAATAGCAATAAAACACTTTCGGGTTTTAGATTATGGTCACTTCGCTGTTGGCCCAGGTTACATCCAGTGCACAAAAAGAGAAAAGGGTGGAAGGACCAGCATTATTTTGCTTTAGTCAAAACAGTATTAAGAAATCAATTTTCATGGGGTTGTAAGATCTTTTTCCTCCTCAAGACAGACAGGAGTTTCAGACAAAAAACACACTGAAACAGCACCCTCATCAGCCATCCCTTTCTGCACTTCCAAGCTTGTCTTGCCCATTTCCTCTTCAGGCCACTTCTGCTCTCATGCTTACTTGCTCTCTCTTTTTTATTTTTAAAGTTTCTACTAATAAATACTGTTAATAAAAAAGAAAATCTTATTGCAATACCATTTCCTTGTATTATCCTACTCTCTAGTGAACTGATCCACAGAGTGATCCTGACCTTCGGTTCCCACCGGGCTTTGCAAGTGATGCAAACTGCTTCTCTCAGCTCTTCCTCCATTTTATTTTTGTCCTAACATGCTTAGCGCAGGGCTGTTTTGCAACACTGGACTGCAAATGCAAGTATCTTCACTGGCAGAGCTCTAAACACCTAACTAGTGGGCAATTTGATTGCTTCTGTAACATGCTCAGAATTAAGCAAAGCTCAAAGCATAAAACCAAGCAAAGAATTTAAAACAATATACATTAATCACTGTCTTTTTGTCCAGGTTTTACTCTCCAAAGGAAACTCATGTCATTAAGAGCACAATTTCTCAGGTAGTGATATTTATTTTAGTTCAAAAAGTCAGCAGAAAAACAACAACAAAAAAATGCAGAAGAACAGAACAAACCCCCAAATCTTTGGGCTAAATGAAAGCAATGTAAACCTAGATAGCAAAGTCCCTTCCAAAGGGTTGCCTTAAAGGGCACCATCAGCATGGATGCAGGGGCGGGGGGAGCATCCTCTCCTTCACCCTTCTCCCCTTAACCAAAACAAACCAATAACCATTTTAGCATTTTTAGCATATCTGTAGATAAAGATGCATTCAAAGCAAAATCTGAGTGATGGCTGAGGACTGAATACAATGGGATGGCCTCAACCCCCTGTCAGAGCTGCCACTTTTTTGCAAGAGCAGAGATGGACCCGGGCACAAGGTGGTTATCAGGACGGCAGTAAGAAGGGAACAAGACATCAGTGAGTTACGGACCAACTCTCGTAGGTCAGGAAAGCACTCATGGCTAATAGACCAAAACTTCTGTTAGCACAAGAACAACAACCATCTTCTAAGAAACCACTTCCTATCTCATTCTTCCCATCCCCTCCCCATAGCCCTCTCCCTATTGTAATTCAGAACAACCAGGCAACTGATCTCTAACCATCCATCAGAAGAATTGGCTAATACAATGTCGCCCTGCCTACCACATGAACAAAAACCACCAACGAATAAAGCTGGTGGTTAACTGCAAATGTTTGCTTTACTGACAGTGCTATACCGGGGAGGGTTCCCTCGTGTCAGACACGCACTGCCTCGTAGAAGCCCGCTCTGCGTGCAGCCAGATTTACCAGTGCACATACAGATGTGCCACACATCCACTTCCACCTGGTGGGCTACCAGAGATGGGGACTAAAGCATTTCTGAAGTAAACATGTAAATCTGCCTCTAAAATTAGTTTCATGATAATTCTGTGGGCAATACTAGTGGTAGGGCTTTTTTTTTTTTTTTTTTTTTTGTTAGAAGGGTTTGCAAGGGATGGCATATAAACCACTAATTAGTCATCCCATTTTCAAATTCAATATTTCTCTCTCTTTTGGAAAGCACATTTAGCAAAGAAAAATTAAAGGCTTTTTTTTTTTCTTTCACTTTGATGAGTTTCTCAAAATAGAGAAGAGGGTTATTAAGTATTGCTCTGGGGTGCTTGATAAGAATGTTTGCACGCAAGTGTGTTGCCAAATAATTTATAAAATGTTCCCTCCACAGCCTGTAGCCCTACAATCCAGCAAAAATCCAGAGTTAATTTTAATGCATACTAAAATATATATTATACATAGACACAATGTACAATCAAAACAAAAAATCCCCAAACAAATTTATTAATTTAAATCCATCATTACAGAAACCAGGGGTTCTTTGAACATCTCAGCAAAACAAATGAAAAAGGCTGTGGGATATTCACTAATATTTTCGGTGTAAAAGCTTTCTGATCTGATTATCTTACAAGCTTCCTTGCTATGACAGCAGCAAATGCAGCTTCGCAGTAATTTCCAGCTCCGTTTTTCATGTGCATATTCTTAAAGGCACTGGCCCCCATCAGGTAGTGTATGGGGCATCAGGGGTATTTCATTCCGTATGCTTCAAGTTCCCAGAAAAGGCAACTCTGGAGTTCCCAGGTGCAGCACATTCCTTTTTGCTCCAGATACTCCTTCTGATTGCAAGTAAAGGTAAATACTGCTCCAGGCTCAGTCTCTTTCTGTCTTGCATACATGCAGTGTAGTAAGTTACAGTCAGCAGACTACTGCAAATTACACTTAAGGACTGGTTACAAATTAAGTCTTCAGTCTTGCAAATGAATTGATACTAATAGGCCCATTCTATGGCAGAGACCCATTAACTTCAAGAGAAGCTTCAAATCTGCATGGCTAAAGCATCCCAGCTCATCTGTGGGCTGCCAGCAAGCGTGCGCACCGGGGCCCATGCACGAGAGTGTACTTGCACCACGTGCACGGATATTTAGGAAGTTCTGGGCTTTTGTTTCAGTTTATCAGACTGGCTCTGATCAGTAAGGTGTGCAACATCTCAGAGAGCTTTCTAGCTACCCTGACTACATATCGAATAGAACTGCCTTTATATGCAAACTATTCCTGGGAATGGCATTTTAAACTTACACTAACAAACCTCTCAAATATATATTCCATGCTTCATAATGCAAGAAAAAATATTCAAGCATCCACTACGTCTTTTTTTTTTTTTTTTTTACACATGAAACAGCAGACATAACTATACATAAATACATAAGACATTACCCCTAAATTGATAAATCAAGACATAGGATTAGGTTGTTCATTTCTTCAGTATTTACAGACAGACAAACTGGTCTGGGACCACAGAGACCAGAGGCTCTCACTGGTGCAGGTACACCAGTGAGAGCCACAGTATTTTTACCCTGTGCATTACAACAGTATTAAAGGCAGAACACATAGAACACGCCAGAGTAAACATTATCACTGATACTTCCTCTAACTGTAACTGAAATCTCTTACCCATTTCTCCCTTCCCCAATTTTAATGCTCCTACAAAAAAACACTGAGGACTAGAGATGTTCGAAGAAAGAAGGCCAGATCTTGCTCCTTTCCCTTTTTTTTTTAAGGTTTTCTCAGTTTGTTAGGCATGTGGTTTTTTTTTCTCTAATAATATTAAATACAATATTTTTTTCTCTAATTATCCTAATAAGAAAGAGAGGACATATACACACACACACAGAGGAAAAAAATGAAGTTACTTTTCCCTTAGTTGCATTCTTAGAAATGGCTGAAGGATTTTTTTTATTATTATTATTATTATTATTACTTATTTCTCTTTAAGCCAAAACAAATGTGGCCTGAAGCTAAACACCTGACATGTAATGTTTCGGCACAAATGGTTAAAGCATGATAGAACCTTATGCAAGTGAAAACAGGGTCCTTAATAAAGCAGCCTGATAATCTTCTTTTGAAAACACTCCTGGCTGCCCAGCTTACTGAAGGTGGAGGAAGATACCAGCATTCCCCATTCCTTTCCCTGATGGCACTCAGGGATACACCTGGAAATTAGTAAACTGGCTAAGCTCACAGAAAACTGGTTTGGTCAGTCCCGGTCACCCCTAGTGAAAGCAGGTGGCCTGACATCTTCTCAGAGAAGCAATCTTAGACTGCACGGGTGGAACTGACAGCAAAAATTACAAAGCTGTCACTCCATCTACCCACCATCACCACCTTCCTGTTCAGTTGCTCTCACAGTCCCTCATTCAAAAGTCAAGGGAAATTTTCAATGCATTTTGGGGCCTGTTGACTTTAAGCCCATAGAATAAATTCATTTTTTTTTAAAAAAACAAGTCAGAAAATGCCTATTTGGGAAAACAGAACAGGAGGAAAAAAAAAAAAAAAAAAAGGCTGCAATTCTCACACAATCACTCGATTCCAAGAGCCACAACCTTAGTACTGCCAGTTTCCCATCTCATTAAGTCTCTCGCAATACTTGCTTTTGTAATCATTTTCCATGCTGTCTACACAAAAAGCTATCCTGGAAGCCAGAACTACTACATTCCATAAAGAAGGATACTTTCCAGACTCACCCCAATACTTTTTGTGCTCAAGGTCCTATGCATACATGAACACACAGATCGTTATTTGCCTGGCAGTTATTTAACTTTCAAGCTGTTCTAATTTTGAGGCCAAAAAATTTTTAAATCTTCCCCATCCTTGATGTTCCCATAACATTTTCAGGCAAGTCAGACTGCTTCCCAAATTCCTCCAAATTCATTGCTGCTAGGACTCTACTGCAACCCGACTTACTCTCATAAGCCACAGAGGCAGGTTGTGTTGCTGCGTGCAATCTGCTTTAACTGCTTACTGCATACACAGCAGCTTTCTTTCCATGAACTTTAATGTGAGAAGTCACTTGTTCTCCAGTTTTTCATTTTCAGCTGTTTTCTTTTAAAACATGGACATCTCCTAGTCCTCTTTCTTCATCACCTCCACTCAGAAAGATTATAGCTCACAGATCTTGTGATAGATGCAAGTCTCGTGACAGACGGAAGACCAGTTAGCTACTCCTGAACCAGCATGATTAAGGTTCAAACAAAATGCGGAGCACACATATTCCTCTAGAAACTTTAAAACCCAAATGCAAATTATCCGCCCATCATCTCAAATGTGAGACGACAGAAATATAAAGTTATCAGCTGTCTGTCTGTACTTATCAGGCCCTGGACAAGCCCTTGGGAGGATGGGATAGGGATCCAGCCTCGGAACACGGGACATCCTGGGTTTCCTAACTGCTGCCTCCCTTAGCCTCTCCACAAGGTCCCAGTCTAGTGATTGGGCCCCATTTTCAGGTCATCTAAGTTCCTAAATCTGTTTAGCACAACAAGCAAATAATGACTACACAACAGCAACAGCTGCTGAGGTTCACAGAGATAATGTTCATCTTCTCTCCTCCTTTCCTCCAGCTGTGCAGTAGACATTTGGGGATTTCAGAATAAAACTCAAAACAAAGTTACAACAAAAATTAAATGGGTGGTCATTTCTGAGGCCTGTGTACTACAGATAGACTTAGACAGAGATGCACAAACATTTATTTTCTCTGCATACTGTTATGTCCTTTACATCTATCTCAAAACAAACTCAATTTTGGAAAGCTTAGGAGGAATAGAAAGAATAAACCCTAATGCTTCCAATTTCGTGCAAGGAGCAAACCTTCCAATATTGTCTGTGCACTCAGGGCTCTCAATGATACTACAAATAGTCAAAGGAAGGCGATAGAGGTGAAACTTCTATGATGCTTCTGACTTTTCAGAAGGTTTAAGACATGATCAAACAGATGTAACACATTGCTCAAATCAATATGAAGAATGCAGAATAGCAGCTGTATTTTAAAATCTACTATGACTTTGGGACTCATCTTCTATTTACTTACTTTGATAGCAAAGGATAAGTGGTTTCCTGTAGCATAAAGTGACATTTCAATATCAAGACAGAATTTAACACAGGACCTGGCATTTCTGCATCTTTCCCATTTATTTGTATCTCAGAGCCAGTGGTACAGGCACGAGGATGCATACCTGCAAGGTTCATAACCACACCTTTGCATGAAAAAGCCTGCTGAGCAATCTAACAAAAGGGTGTTTGCTTTCAGTGCATACAGCTCTATATTACTCAGCCCATTTGCAATCTGCAACTCTGATACCATTTAACACTGGAGACGTAAGGACCCATGTTTCTTCCCTAGTTAGAAGTAGCAAATTGACAGAAGTCAAAATAAGGCATGTTAGAGGCATAGGAATCAAGGTCTTCGGGACGATACACTACTGTCTCTTGCATGGCTAATTTGGACGAGCTTGTTGAAGCATAGTCTTTAGGCAAGTGCCCTTTCATACCAGCTCATCCATAGCACAGAGACGATTAATCATCATTTCTTACTCACCTTCTGGCAACACCCACTTTAGGCAACGCACCGTCCAGAAACGTCAGGAAGCCAGTGCCAGCCCGAAGGATTTACGATATAAGGGAGAACCGGGGCCGGGGGGCGGACGGTTACAACAGACACCAGCAGCTCTCCGTACGGCTACTAGGGTCTGCCAGGACAGAGCTGCTTGCAGGATTACTTAAACATGAATGTAATTATTTCAGAGTGTGACAAAGTATGTGATAAATACATCAACTATACCTACTTTTCACTGCCTATCAACTGCTACCAGTGGTTTACCCTACAAATAAGCCTTATGAAAGGATTTTGCTGAACTCTTAGCAGAGCAGTTACATGATCAGAGACCGTGGCTTGGTTACAGCATATAGGGAAGTAGTTATTCTGTTCTCCTGCAGCATTAGTAATTTCTCAAACAAAGCAGCCTGATTGAGGCAGACAGTGAGGGGCTTATCAGCTTAGGAAATGGGAAGGATGGTCCAATTAACTGCCAGGCACTCAGACATAATTCACTCTGACGAGGCCAATGAGAGACGAGTCGGAGAAGAGTGTGCCCTATCCATTTACATAACACCTACACATTCCCTCGCTGCAAACTCTTCCCTTCTAGAAACCTTGCCTGAATCTGGAATAGGCCTCTGGAAGAACATCCAACTGCCTTCAGGCACATGCATCCATCCGGCACCCCTCGGGATGAAGGAACTCCTAGAGCTGCACAAGACGTCACCATTCACGAAAGTGCTGGACCTGGGCACGAAGAGCCACCTGCAAGCAGGAAAGGAAGCTCTGCGCGAGGTTAACTTGCGTCTGCCTTGTCTTCTCATACATCAAGCAGTGGGGCAAGAAGGCACAGGGAGGGGGAAAAAAACATCCCATACTTGGCATAGGTAGACAGGTTTCATCTCCCTGCCCCTAACCACTTCTGCAGCACAGAAAAGTGTCAGAACTTCACTGAAGTCATTGCACAACATTTAAAAAAAAAAAAAAAGCTGAAGGCAAACCATCTGCAACAGCCAATGAAGAAAGCTGTGCATCCAGCCTCAGTGCTGCTTCTCACGTCCCCTGCTGTAACAAGTAAGCTGCTAGCACGGGTGAGCGAAGAGAAAGCATGGAGAAAGAGGAAACTCTAGGAAAGATGCAAGAACGAAAACAGAAAGCTCTCAATGAATCACAGGCGCAGCTTGGGGCCCAACACCTTCAAGATGACACACATTTAAAACAGGAGTGGAGAGCAGGGAGAAAGGGGGAAAAATCCCTGCACTGCGCAGTCATAGTGCAAGCTCCACCTGACGCTGAGTGAAAGAGCAGAATCTTCACTCCGAAGCAAGAATGAACACGCAGGACCCAGTCCATCCTCTGATAAGGCAGTTGGTTTGATACGATCCCCTTTGCTTCCCAAAGCGCAGGCTCAGGAGCGCCGTGAGCAGACGCACGTGCTGTGCGCACCGCGAGCAGGCGCGCGGAGAAGCCCGGTCGCGGGGAATATTTATGCTATGCACAGCAGCATCCCACTTGCCAGCCGCTTACCAGGAGCTGAGGAATCTCTGCGGTACTAGAGTTTGCCTTGCAGCAGGGTGCTATGGCGAGCACGAACCGGACTATATATGGTATGTTTACTGAACCATCAGGCATAAACATGCTGCAGAAGGAGCGATGCCCTGTACTAAGCACCGGGCTCGCCGCTGCGAGGCAAACCGTCTCGCTCGGGAAGCCGCCTGTCACACTCTCCTCGTGCGCTCCTGGCCGCGGAGGCCCGTGAAGCCTCTGGAAAGCAGGAACAGGTTATGCCAGGAGTAATGATTAACCCGCAGGGGACCAGCGCACCGAGCTCCTCCCGCAGCGGCCCCGCTCCCTCCGCGCCTCTCGGCCTGCCCCTCCGCTCTCGGGCCGGGATGGTGCGCGAGGCAGCGCCGAGGGCACGAGAGGCGGCGGGATGATGGGCACGGACAAGTGCCGGGCACCATCCCCTCTCTTGAGAAACAGCTGGCAGCCGGCGAAGGAGCGCGCGCTGCAGCTAGCTGCCTGCCTGCCCCGTGTTCAAACCGAGAGCCTCCACGGCACTATTTCATAACGGAGGAAGGGGGGGAAATCCTGAACGGGGAGAGGGAGGAGGATTTACCGAAGATGCCTTAAAGCACAGGGAGAGGGTTCAGATCTGGCTTCGGAGTCCTGTCTAACCTGTTCTGCGGTATGCTCTGTTTAACTCTCTTCTTCCCCCCCCCCCACCGCTGCTTCCCCTCTCCCTTTTTTGGCAACCAGAGCCAAGTTGCAGCCCCTTCCTTCCCTCCTCGCGTGCTCCATCACAGCCCAGCGCCAGCGCGGGCGAAGGGAGCGTTGCAGGCTGAAGCGGGACGCACGGCCGCTCTGTGGCGACAGGGAACTGGATCCTCCTTCCTGAGCCACCAGCACCGGGCTTCCCGCTTTCCATGCTGCTCTGCTGGGTCACCAGCCAGCACGGCACCTCGAGAAATAACAAAGCTAGGCAAAAGTGGTAAGGGAGGGGGGAAACAGAACAAAAAAAGAAGAAAAAATAATCCAAACCGCACACCCCAAAGCGCCCTTGCCACTAAAATCTAAGCTGAGAAGAGCGTGGGGGCAGGAGTTGCAATGGCAGCAGCATCCAGGCACCCTTCCCTCACGGCAGCAGATTTGTTTCTCCACCGTCTTCACAGCATTTACGGGGTTAATGGGCAGCCTGGGAATCAGAAATATGCCTGCTAAGCAACAAGAGCATCGGCTCAAGGCTGCACAGGGTGGCTCTGACACAGGTGAAGCTGTTTCCAGCCCGCGGGAAGAGCACGGTGATGGCTCAGGAGCCATTTTAAGCAGCAGACGCGTTAGCCTCGGGAGGCAGCAGCTAAAGGAACGGGTACAAAGCCCGGTGCAGAAACAAGGACTACGCAGAACGAGGCAACACACACAGAACTTGGTCACGACGGCCACATACATAAAATATGCTGAGGGAAACCAGCAAGGAAGAAAGATTACTAAATGACCTTCAGAGCACAGCAAATCCCTAGAGCAACGAGCGCTTGGCATAAGAAATTTCCTGGTTTCCAGTCAGTCGTTTCACATGTTTTCTGGGGAGTTTTCATGCTGTGGGAAAGATTTCTAAGTACACTGAAAGTAAGCCTGCAACATCCCCTTCCACTCCCACAGCAAGTATGCAATCTATAAAAGATTAAAGTGTTGGAAACATATGCCTGAACTAAGACTCCTCTCTTTTTTTTTTTTTAAATCATATCAACAGTTGAACACTTGATGCATTTTATCAAACCGTTTGCTATCCTTTCCTAAAGGTAGTATCGCTAAAGGATGCAGGACGCATGCGGCCTGTAACTCCAATGTGTTTTCACGGATGTATTTGGTAGAGCACTTTTCTTTGGGCGCTTTTCAGGCCAGGCCAGGGCAGCCTTTGTTTCCGCGGGCAGCGGGCAGCTCCCAACAAACGGGCAGTCCCCGGCAACGCGGGGCTGGCGCCTCCTCGGAGCCTCCAGGATGCTGCGGCACTGAGCGGCACCTTGGGGGTTTCTGAGGGGCTTCTCACACTTGTCCGATCGATCCCCTCGGGTCACGCGAGCGCCTGAGTCCGCTGCAATCATTAACCGGGCTCCCGCCACGTGGAGGAGACCAGGCATCCCTCTGCCACCTCATCCCCTGGAGATACGGACGGACACAGGGAAGCGGGGCAGGAACCGCCAAAGAAAAACGCTGCAAAGCCGGACTTTCCTCATTATTGCTTTTTTGGTGGATGGGTTATTTACGCTTCAGGCCAGGCTGCCCTCAGCTCTGAACAGTTCAAGCACCCGAAGAAGAGCAAGGTGGGGAAACCACCACCTCCTCCTTCCTTAATAAAGCAGAAAAAAACAGGGGTGTTCCCAGTCTGCCTTAGTCATCTCTTAAAGGAAATGTTGATGAAGGTGGAGCTGTTTTAGAGGTGCTCTTTTAATGGAGAGATGGGGCTGGAGGGGGAGGAAATCAGCAGGTATGAAGAGGAGAGGGAGGGACGGAGTCCACCATGTCTCTAAGGAGAAACCCTTGGCTTTGAGACAAACGAGAACTCAAACAGCAAGCTCCAAATCAGCTGCTGGGACCTGAGCCGCATGCGACCTCCCTGTTTTACAGCCGGCCCTCATGTAACTGTGAGCAGGGGCTGGCGCTTCCCAAAAAACACTTTGCTGAGGGGAGATGGGGGAAAGCTGGCCCAGCTGACATCAGGTGCTGTTTCCTAGATAAGAGTTAAAAATGTAAAAGCCCTGAGCATCTGTCATTTGTTACACCTCTACAGTCTCTAGCGCAAGAGATTTAGCAAAATAAAGGGTGAGAGAAAGGGGAGAAGAGGGAAAATGACTTGGGATAGAATATAAATGTGCACACACACTTCCAAAAGTGCCAAGCGCTTTTCACTCAAGTTATAACTGACTTTACCCCTAATAACATAACTACATTTCTAATGTTACACCATGCAACTGTTCCATAAAATATTTAAAAATGTGTTTTTGCCTTGTTCTACCTATAGCAATTAATTAAGCAACATCAATCATCGGAAACTCCCCAAGAAAAACAAAAACTTAAAATAGCAATGTATGCTCAGCAAGTAATGTGTATTCCAGCAAAACTGCTATTCTTAAATAGTTTGCATCCGAAAACTGTAAGTCTCTCACACGCACGCACAAAAGACAGACGGGCTACTTCTGTGGACAAAATGGTGCCATTTAATACAAAAATCTAGTTTATGCATAGACGGGCTGTAGTGCATGCTGGTCCCGAGCAGAGTGGGATGCAGCCAGTTATATCGAACAGTTGTGCCCTCAGCAACAAATGGTGCATTCATAAAACTGGGAAAGCCTCTGTCTAGGGGCTCTAAGTTCTGCAAGGGAAACAATCGGTTGCTGACATTTTCTGAGGGAGGGTATGTTGAAAAGAGGTTGAGGGGGAGCAGTATGATCTACAGGAAAGCTATGTGCAAAAGAAATATCAAAATATAAGCAAAGCAAAAACCAAACTCTGCCACAGATAATCACTGCACTCTTACTATGTTAGCTAGCATCTAACAAGAAATGCCCCTTGAGGAAGAGTGACATTTCACTTGCTTGGCCAATCAAGAGAAAAGAAGAAAAAGGAAAAAAAAAAAAAAGAAAAAGAAAAAGTAGCTTTCTTCTAGAATACTGGTCCCAAAAGAAAAGGCATATCGCACACACTGCAGTCCACAGAGCCACCTCTGACAGGCAGTTTCACACAAGCTGCTCTCCCTTGCCTTTATTAGCTATGCCACCTCCACACTGGTAACTAAAAGCCAACATCTGGTACTAGCTAAATGTCAGCACAGACTATCCCTTTAATAAAAATTTAAAGAGTCTGGGCTCTAACGAGGAAGTCATTAGTGCTCTGAATGCAAGACCCTACACTAGGACCGCAAGACTGAAACAATCCAGGCCTTTAATCCAGGCAGGCTGGCGACTTGAGGGTGCGCTAGGGGGTTGTCTCCGGTCTTCCTGCTCCTCTACCTTGTGCTGGGGGATGCTCAGTTCCCAGCTCCATCGCACATGCAGCCCACTAAGACCAGCCACCGGGTTAACATCCTGCCCTTGGGACCAGCCAAGGCCCTCATGGCATCAAGCTGTGGGCTACAGAAACCCCATGTCTCCATGGAGCATGTCACCAGCTACCATTCTCACCCTCGGCCTAGCAATCTCAGGGCAGGAGATGGAAATAACAGGGTACCTGTCCCAAACATAACAGGCTTCTACAGAGCTGAAGTCAAATCCTGCTTGCTCCTATGATACATAAGACACCCATGCAAGTCAGATGCAAAAACCTGCTTGAATTGCAGCTAAAAAGGACACATTAATGAACAAATATCATCCATTCTGTTTTCCCAAGTCTGACAATTAAAAAAGAAAAAAGAAGAAACCCCCAAAACACACTCTAACTGAAGTTCAGTGGGATAGCCAGTGAAAGTCTCCACAGAAAATAAATAAATTGAGGTCTGCCTGCATGTTGATAGGAAACGAAAAAGGAGTTTCGCCAGCCACTCCTGGCTTACCCTGGGGCTGCGGTGGGGCATTCGCTGCCTTTGCTCCTATCGCTTGCAGAGCACGTCTCACTTGCAGAACAAACGTTTTCTATCAAGTCGAACCTGCACATGATACCTCGGGATAGACAAAGCGTCTTCCCCAGCTAGAGAAACCCTAACTGAAGGGGAGGGAACAGAAGTTTGAAAAATACTCAACACAGTGTAGCCCCATACTGCTCTGTTTTTTTAGGGGTTTGTTTGTTTTTTGAAACAACTCGTATGTTTAAGAAAATACTCTTATCGTGTAGTTTTTGCAGAGGTAACTAAAAAGGGGCACACATGCAATTCTTCCTGTGCACAACACACCTAAAAGTTACTTCAAAACTTTTTATGAAACAATTTCAGATTGAAACAGGACTGTATAGTCTTACAGACTGGCAGAACAAATATTTTTCAGCAGAGGTTTAACAAAACAAAACAAAACAAAACAAAACAAAATAAAATAAAATAAAATAAAATAAAATAAAATAAAATAAAATAAAATAAAATAAAATAAAATAAAATAAAATAAAAGTAGAACAGGACGAGTGGTATCTAGAAGCGTTTAAGACACTGGAGAACAAGTGGCCACATTTTTGTTTATCAACTGTGCATTCTAAACTATTGCTGCTGCAATGATATCTGCAATGATGTATTGCATATATAATTTCAATAAAACTACAAAACTGCAGATGCATTTGCTGAGTCATTAAAACAATCTGAAAATTGTCGTTCATCCTTTATTCCTTAGTAAGTACCCATGAAAGGCAAAAGTTCGCAAATGCATAGTGTGTTGTACATGTTCCCATTAAGCTTGCTCGTAGTACTAAATGAATATATTTTACAATTCAAGTTGCACACGGGAGCATACCATACTCCTCCACCATAGCTTCCAAAATAAAACATTATCTATTGATTAGGCAAAGATAATTAGAAAAAAAAAAAAAAGGAAAAAAAAAAGCCTTGCAGTAGGCAGTGAAAACACCTGGAAAACTAGGGGAGATGCACCAGTGGACTTAGAAAATTACAACTTATCCTCCTGAAAATAATCTTTAAAATAAAGCTCTTTAAGGACTTGTGAATAAGAGATAAAGAAGCTTTCAAGCTGAGAGATGAAAACACTGAATCACAGAATACAAGTCTCCACATCACCTTACAATAGCAAAATAAAATGGAAATCTTGGCTGAAATGTGTCACTTTTTGCTGCTGTTTACTCTGTTTGTTTGTAGTGGTTTGTTAAAATCCCGCAAATATTTAAGACCAAAACCACAATCCATATTTTATATTTATATGAACGATGTCATCTTCTAAGATGCTGTAATTGCAAGCCTTCCTTTGAAACGAGGTCTCCCTCTTCCCCCACCCATCCCTAGCACTGGGTGACTCAGGCCAGAAGAGGAAGATGATGATGGACCAGGATGGTGGTGGAGGTGGGTTCCTGCGCCAGCCCACAGCTCAGGCCGGTCACCCTACGGTGCCGAGGAATGCGAGGGCCGGCCCCACTGCCCTGTCGCCACACACCCCAAAACTCCCCAGTGAGCTCACACAGGTACCTTTGCGGTCCCCGGTCCCCACTGCCATAGCACAGCAAGAACAAGTACCAACCCTTGCGCCCTCGTGTCCTTGAGGCACGAGAACCCTTGTACCACATTACAAGGGACGGCTTTGAGCTGAACAGTTAATATCTGTAGTTAAAATTAAAAAACAACACAACAAAATTAGCTCTTCTTGCTCGTCTTTGATCTAGCTGATCCAAGTAGGATCAACAGGATAGCGCTTTAAGGTGACAGAGCCCTGCCACAGGCTGCCCAGAGAGGTTGTGGAGTCTCCTTCTCTGGAGATCTTCCAAATCCGCCTGGATGTGACCCTGTGCCCAGTGCTCTGGGTGTCCCTGCTGGAGCACGGGGGTTGGACTAGATGATCTCTAGAGGTCCCTTCCAACCTCAACCATTCTGTGATTCCGTGACAGAAGTCACCTCTCCTATTGTTGCTTCAAATATCAGCCCTGATCTAAATCAAGTATAAATTCAAGAGAGAAAGATGTGCGCAGCTTTCTAAGTGGATATTCTGAACACCGTGACTGCCTTGCACCCCTGCTCCACAAACGCTCAACTGTAGAATGAGATTCCTCTCATTTCCTGCACTGAATCATCTGTGTCACCACAAAGATGAGATTTTTAACTGTACCCACACGTTCCTTATTCGAGCAGCAGGCAGCAGAGGTCAAACTACCATCAGATCATCCATGAACAGTTTGGATTTGTTTCATTTGATAGGTCATTTAGGTAAATCTGTATTTTTCCAATCAAGTACAGTCTTTCAGTGGTTTTATTCTCTAGGAAAGATGCAGGTGAGCACTGTTGCTTCTTTCTTTTGCAAAGTATTATTTGAATGGAGTTAGGAGGGACAGGATATGTTGATTTGCACAATTAAAAATAACTTCTGAATTTGAACTCTGACATCAGATATTTTAGCAAATTTTATTAAGGCAGGTCACACGCTCTTTTCAAAATGCTTTCTTTCACACTCCCACTTAAAATCATTTAATTGATTACACTTAATCTCATTTTCATCACTAAGCAGAACATTTTTTTTAATCACTAGAGTGAATCACTTTACAGAAAAAAGTATCAGCACTGCATCCCTCAAAAAGCCAGAAAGAAGCAACCAAGTCACCCAAGGGAAAGAAAAGGCAAATTTATAAACTAAACAATTTCTTATCTAACTCTGCCCAGTCAGGATGGCTTTGCATCATTGCTTCATCCAGGGAGGGAGGAAGGGAAGTATGATCCTGTCCTCCCTGGGCTTATGAGTGCAGTGCTGAAGTCAATGGGTATTTTGTTGATGTTGGGTAAGAGCAGGCCCATATAAAGATGGGACAGTGATAGGAAGGTCATACCATGCTCTAGATTGATCAGAGGTACAGGGAGTTCACTCACAGTACGAAGAGAGCTGATGTGGCCTAACCATAAAGGGGAAAAAAAAAAAAGTTGTTATACATACTCTTCTCAGTAGGGAGTACTTTCACTTGGATGCAAATTTAAGGATAAGAACCAAGTTCTTCATACAGACTTATTTCCTTCCCCCTGCCCTAAAGTATGGTCAACTGTCTCCACTCCTTATTTTAATAAAGAAAAATCTACCATCCTTTTGACCTTGGACTTGTTCATTTTCTCTGTCTCTCTCAGTGCATGCTCTTTGCTAACCATTCAGCATGCTCCGAGGCTGATAAAAGTGGTTAATGTTTACTGAAACCTGCGTATGAACTGTACTAAACCTGATGGGGGGGAGGCAAAGTTCTGCTAGCAGCATCCGTGACCAATTAAAAAAAAAAAAAAAAAAAAAAGGAGTTAGGTCCCCCCACACTAAACAGATGTGCCAGTAGATAGGAAGACAGCACAGAAAGTTACTGAAAAAATAATTCATCTCCCTGGACATTTACAGGAATATATCACTACTATGTTTTAAATGTTTCTGGTCACAGCCTTTGTAAGTACCATATGCCTTCCAAGAATACACAAGAGCAATGAAACAATTGATTACTGGGGTTTTCTTCCGGTGGGATGCATGATTTAACCTGCAACAGTTGTTTCCCAAAACACTCTGAACATGTACAAGGCTAACAGAACTGCTGAATTCTGACTTTCAACTTTCCTTTTAGGAAGTTCAGACATCCTTGCTTGAACAAAGTCTTCAAAACATCCTCCTATTTAAATAGGTGGAAAAAAAAAGCAGAATATCACTACCGTAAACTCAAATTGCAACTAAGATTTAATCAGCATATTCAAAAGAGACCCGGATTCACCTTAATTCTCCTCCTCAAAAAGACACATCCTTAGAAGCAATCACTTGTTTCAATAGTTGAATCGCGTTTAGCTGTTAAGAGCAGCATTGCGTAGCACAAACCCAGTGCATGCAGGGCCACATCTTGGCTTACTGACATTTTGCCTGTCGTTCTAACAAAACTCTCAGAGAGCTACAACAAGCAACTCTTTCCTCCTCTCTGCTGTCTCTGGTTCTCTGGTGCAAGTGGGATGCTCTCAGGTGTTTAAAGTCTTTTTTTTTTTTTTTTTTTCCTTTTTGTACTAGAGGGCAGCACCAGAGCCGCAGTCACCTTGGAAACAAACATCACCCACTGTTTGCAGAACAAACAATGGTACCTTTTCAGCCAGTACGAGGCAGGCAGGGCAAGGGGCAGCCAAGCAATTCTGGGACTTACAGGAGTGTTAACATATTGCATTCATTCAGTGCGACGAAAAATAGTTCAGCACGAGAGGCAAGGCTCCCTCAAAGCGAGAGCCTTTGGCTGGGAACCACCGACAAGCCCGTAAGGCTAAGAAGGTCAAACCAGTCGCCCAAGTCAGCAGCTAGGTCTTTTCTCCAATTTTTTTCCACATGCCCTTCTGTTCCCCTCTCACCTACACGCAGGAGGAAGAAAAACCCACCTATTTGAACTGATCTTATCCAAGAAAAGTCAAGTGTTCAGCTTCCAAGTAGCACTCACTGAAGTTTTCTCAGTGTGCCAAAATATTTTAAAGATCTATTTACCTGCACTTGTAGTGCTTTGTACCCAAAGCATCAAGAGCTGTTTCCAGAAGCATTCCCTGTGAAGTTAGCTGGCACTGTGGTTATTCAGCATTTCTGACCCTATGTCTAAGCACTCAAGCAGTTACACACCCCTCGTGTTTCAAGATGATCCCATTTTTAGAGAATCAAGGATAATCTGACTTTTTAAAACCAGATGATATGCACCTGGCTCAACAGCAGCTTTTAAAATTTGAAGTTGTTTCCCAGCTCCTGAAAATCTCTTCCTCTGATTGCAGAAAAAAAAGTAAATTTAAAAGTGAAGTATTTTAACCTATAGCAAGCAGAAAAGGGAACTATTTATATTCCATAGTCCAAATTTTATCAACTTTAACACTGTCTCATGAAGTGTTCACTCTTCTAGCCTATCCTAAGCAGAAAATTTAGAACAGATTGGAAAATGAGGAGTTTCTTAAGTGTTTCAGTGCTTTATAACGTTTCCACAGCAAGCAGTAAACACCAAAATAGTTTAGGAAAAGGTGACAGGAAGTCATCTGCCGGGCCTCTCAGCCAAGGAATGCTCTGAAATCCCATTGCCATTTGCCGAGCACACCGAAGAGCTTTCAGGTGTGCTATGGAGGGCTGCCAGCACACCCATCCCATCCCAGAGCTGTGCTGCGGTGATGGGAGCTGCACAGGGGCAAAACAAAGCAGCTCCTACCTGAGAGCTCTAGATTTCCACATCACTGTATAAACATTTTTTTTAAGCTATAACCTCCACTCATATTGGTGTACACTCACCTTTGACAAAAAAAAAAAAAATAGCCTATCACCTTAAGCAGGCCATCAGAAACTAGAAACTCTGGTGCTGTCCTCCTACCATGAGCCTCCTGCAAGCTCTGTCCATGTGGGCAGGACAGGTTTGCTCATGACTACAATCACGTTAGCTCAATTGAGTCAGATTAACATTGCTAAAAAGCCATCTTAATGTTCATTAAGCTGCAGGTTAACATATTAGCTGGTCTCGCACAGCCACAAACACAGCTTTGGATGTGGCAGGCCATACCTAAGGGAGCATCAAGAGGGCTTTTTTTGTTATTATTGTTTTTATTATTGTGTTCAGCTAACTCAGTTGACCTCAAACAACCGAGGCACACACCCTTTCTGCCTGTCAGGACAGGGTCCTTCTCCGTCTTGCTTTGCTGGGACAGGAGAAGTTAAATAGGTAGAACAGTGATTCACAGACACCCATCCTTTGCTTACATCGTGGAGGGGGCAGAGGTGGGCAGGAAGCCCCCTTCCAAAGTTATCCCAACTTTACAGTGTGCAATTTATAGGAGTAAGAGGAAAAGAGGGGAAAAAAAAGTAGAGAAAAAGAGGGGGAAAAAGTAGAGAAAAAGAGAGAGAAAAAAGAGAAAAGAAGGGGGAAAAAAGAGAGAAAAAGAGGGAAAAGGAGAGAAGAAGAGGGGAAAAAAGTAGAGAAAAGAGGGGTAAAAAGTAGAGAAAAAGAAAAAATAATAAGCAAGAAAAAATAAAAAGCGAGATCTGTACATTATTGACTCGAGAGAAGCATCCCGAAGGCCTCCCGCTCAGTGTAAAGGCTGCGCTGGGCTACATCTGCCGTCAAGGCCAAGAAAGGAAACTTTAAGCTTGAACAGGAGCCAGCACGCGCTGTCTGGTTTTTGATAGCGGCCGCGCTGTGCTCGCAGGGGGACGGCTCTACCTGCCGAGCGCCGCGCTCGGGGCTCAGCGGGCCCCGAGCCACGGGGTACCCGCTGACACCAGCCTAACGGGGCCTCCTCCCCGGGGCCGGCACAGCATGGGCAGGGGGGCGACGCTCTCCTGCACGCGGCAGAGGCAGGAGCGGCCGTGTCGGAGGCCGCCCCCACCCTCCAGGCGCTATCACGAATCCCCAGGCCGGGCCGCCCGCTGACACGACTGTTTAGTCAGCAGCAAGGGCAGCCGCCGGCCCCTCCATCCTTCCCTGCCCCTTCCCTCCGCACCATCGCCGCGGGAAGCAATCTCTGCTCCCGACGCATGAAGTTTTCCCCAGCAGTTTCTCCAACTTTGCATGAAGCTCAGGATCTTTCTTTCCTTCTGGTGCTCTCTGTGAAACCCTCTGTCTGCAGCCCGCTCCATCCCCCCCGCCGGCTCGAGGAGATGGGCAGGATTATGGCTGCTGCGGGAGCCACTTCCTCCATTTGCTGTGAGAACATCATTGCAGGGAGCCCCGCGAGCCTCCGGGAGGAAGCACAACATAATAGCCAGGCCCCAGGTGCCAAGTGGAGCTCGTCCTTTTCCTCTCTCCTGGAGCATTCCCAGCTCCTTCCCTGCCAGGCTCTCAAACAGCAAAAGCTCAAAACTCGCGCAAAATTTAGCTCCCTATCCTCACATCCCCTCCCCAAACACATCAAACCACCTTTAAGAGCACCAAACAGACTGCAAACCCTGACACTTACAAGTGTTTTGAAGAAGTCTAGCCTTCAGGCTTCATCTACAAGCACACAGAAGAAGGTGAACTCCTTCAGCCGTGGTGTTCAAAGCCAGCGCGGCACAGCTCTTGCCCACAGACACTACTGCCAGCCAGCATGAAGCAGCCCGTGCCTGTTTCCTCGGCCCACCCCAGCTTCACTTCAACAGTTAGACCAGTGCAAATGCACCAGCTAGAGGGAAAAATCACATCCCGGTCCTGAAATAATGAAAAGCATGGGTAAAATGCAAGGATTTAGTCTGCGACTAAACATGATGTGGGAAATGGAGGTCGCCACCAACACACGGCTTCTCAGAGCAGCATGCTCCAACCCTTAAGCACAGTTTTCAGGCAAAATTCTGCAAACACACTTGTAGAACTGAACATACCACATATTAAAAAAAAAAAGTTTTTATGGAAAACTTTAAGATGTATTACACCTTTCCCTTGCCAATTTGCTTGCATGGTGCAAAAATGCCCACCTATATCTATCTGTGTGCTCTGGAATGCAAAC
The DNA here is from genome assembly GCA_034781795.1 of Crypturellus tataupa. NCBI lineage: Eukaryota > Metazoa > Chordata > Aves > Tinamiformes > Tinamidae > Crypturellus > Crypturellus tataupa. Next base: position 18,310 of record JAWLRI010000050.1, on the reverse strand, counting down.
ACAGCACTGAATCGTTGGAGAGAATCTCCTACATATTGGCGCCTTTCACAAAATCCTCTACTTTTCCAAGTGTAACTAGGGGAGATGGAAAGGTGTAACTACATTTTAGCTATATCTACTCGCGCTAGTTTATGCAAAAACATGAAATAAACCTAAATGAGGTTACCCATGCTAACATCCTTCAAACAAAAGATTATTTGGCTAACAGAAAAGTCTCCTTCATGGAGAAAGAAAGTGAATTTTGCCCTTTCCCTTTCTCATTAAAAAAAAAAAAAAAAAGTCAAACAAACAAACAGAAAACCCCACACTCTCCCATTTAAACCCAACTGGTATCAATGCAAATGACTCCAAATTGCTCACTACGCTACAGAATAACCAGGAAGTCAGTGACAGCTACCTGAATCAATTTCTCTTACCACAGATAATAAGAGTTACAGAGAGAAAACATCAAACAAAACAAAAAGCCCTCCACAAGTAATCTGCAATAGCAAAGACTTGAATTGCACAAAAAATAAAAATGCTTTAAGTTCAGAATTCCTTAATTCACTCTTTCATGTTTCAGTGCTAAAACCTCACATTCTCCACCACACTGCCTGCTGCCAAGAGATAGACAGCTGCAACACGTAGACAGAAAAAGGAGGTGTCTTTGGCTGCAGTTTTAGATTTCTACGTGCCATCTTGTTTTACATGCTAGTCCCCCAAATATTTGCAAAAATAACTTGAGAAATCTAGGATCAAATGAACTATTGTAACCAATGATAACCACCGACAGAACCCATAGGAAGTGTGTGTTCATTTGCAACCAGACAACTTCTTGTAAATTTGCTGCTGTCCTCATACTTACATGGCCTTTAACATATTTTATTTGCATAGTTTGTAACAGAGGTTCAAACAAAATCGACATCCATCTTCACTGTTATTTAACTTCAGCTCAATTATCTGTTCAGAAATGGACATTCTCCTCCTGGCTACACAGACTGATTTGCGCCACAAAAGACACTGCACCACCACAATATTGGCAAGGCTGCTCCATATACGTACCAGTTCAGATGGACCACCATCTTACAAGGTGAAATATGATGTTCTTAACACAGTATCAAGCATAATTAAGAAAAAGAAACTCTGTTAAGATGCACATCAACTTGGGTGCTCAAGAACAGCTAAATAACACAATTTACAGAAGCAAAACAATTTCTGCATTGCTAATGCAATAAGGAGGGTTGTGTCAAGACAGTCTCATATCTTTCTGTACCTCTGGGCTATCCGGTAGCTGAATCCCTCAAGCTTATTTATGCAGAGATGTTAGGGATGCTAGCACTGATGGTCCAGAAGCTTTTCTCCAATTGCTCATTCCAAATCCAGGAGAGCTTGCAGTCTGCTTCCCTTTAGTGATCAGTACAGAAGTCTGTGGGGTAGGGTTGTTGGCAGAAAGAAGGAAAAAAGAAAGAAAAAAAAGAAAATGGCAGGGGAGTGGTTACCTGGATCGATTTAGTGATCAGGTTAATAGAGGAAACCCCACCAATACTTGCATCAGCACCTCTGAAGAGGAGAGGAGGTAGGTCATGCACAAGGAATTGTGCATCCAGGAATGGATACACGTCCAGGAATGGATAGCTAAAGGACAGGGGGTAAACAAATAATGAAAAACAAAACCAAAAAAATTCCCACCCTCCTTAAACTGTTTTTTTTCTGTAGATTATAAATTGTTTCTTCACATCACGATGTCAAATGAACATTTAAATAGCCAAGAAAGCTATTCTGAGGTCACTAATTCAGCATCTTTATGAACTTTTTCAGTTATCAAGGCAAAGGTACACCAGAAAAGGGAAAGAAGAGAGGAAATGCCTGAATATCTAAACACTTTTCAGAAAAAAAGCAGCTTCAAAGAGATAACAAGCATCACGCACAGATCTCCATTGAGATTTTTCCCTTTGCATTGTTTGTAGTCACATATTTGGAAGAATACTTGCCTTGAAGTGGTTGGGAAAAAAAAGTATTAAATACACGTGGTGTTAAATACAAACTTTGAAGGCAAATACCACAATGTACCTGAAAGACAGGGGGCAAGTGGGCAAAGAAAAAGCTGAGGGGGAGAGGAGAAGGGGGGCAAAAGACTATTAATATAAGCCTGCCAGTCTCTCAATATGTTATTGACATCACGGTATAAAGATTCCTATGAACTGACAGCAACCGTGGAGTGGATGCTTACTCTTACCTTCACTGAAGCTGGATGCCAGAATGCAGATAACAATACACAAGGTATAAATGAAGCATCCTCAGAAAAGACACTGCGGTATTCTTGCAAAATTGCAGCTCCAAGCCTACAAACATCCTAAGTCCACCAGAAGAGCAGATGCAGTTGCTACGGATGAGGACAGATACGACAGACATTGCTAATAACCCCCCACCCATGCAGCACAGCTTGGATTAGGCTCTGCTTGCAGGAATTAAGCAACTAAGCAGCAGAACTACATAGACTGCATTATCCATCCTAGCAAGCAATGCCTTTAGTTTTCCTTAGGCTTGATCTGACACCCCAGCAGAGATGAACCCCACAGAGGTTCCCCCCACAGAGGTTTGCCAGCAGAGATAGCAAAAGGACATTGTATTTTGTTTGTTCTGCTTTTCCTTCTGGCTCCTGCTTCACTGCAAAGATTTGATAGCTTCAGCACTGCATCACATGGTCATTTAAAATCTGTCCTACATGTATTGCAACCCAGCAGGAGAAGTCCTGTTTTCCACTGCTATGTCTTCTCCATTGCCCTCTTTGCGTCAGCAGAGTTAAACTGCTGCACAGCAAGTCAGATTAGGAGGCTGATCCAGTTGGAAATGAACTTCTTTTGGAAGAGAGAAGGAACAACCACAAAAAGTATTTAGCCTGCCTGGCCTAACATTGGAGGATGAACTTCTAAAAGTATCTGGTTATTCAAAAGAAATACTCTCAAAAAGGAAAAAAAATGGCAGTTAAAAAATTAATTGGAACAATGTAAACACAGTCAATTATTTACACAAATACAGTGATTTCATGCTAGCTTTCAGGTTTTCCTGATCTAACACCCAAGAACAGACACAGACTTGCAAAGTACATGCCATGTAGGCCTCAATTCCACAGTGCCTGTGCAGCCTTTAGGACAGTAAATACACAGAGCAGGGCACAAAGTCTGAATCCAACAGGCAGAACCACGAACACGGATGGACAATTTTGAAGGACAGCCTCTACCTCTCTTTCCCCAAAACATGCTGCTCGTTACTTGCTACATATATCATACCTGGGTGATCCAGAGCCCACAGAGTACAGTACAAAGTACTGAACAGCTTCTTAGGATGGTTTTACACGCAGCTACATTAGAAGACTATCACTAGCTATCAGCACCACCACAAACAGGACCTGTTTCTCCTAAGATTTCTGCATTTTATAAATCCTGAAAAGTTTAATAAGTAACCTATGTAAAACTGAGGTCTCATTAAAGAAATGCTTTCTTTACTGAAAAGGTCTGAAATCCCTAGCATCACCATTCATATTACCTGCAACTAAGTTCCAAGTTCTGGCAAGTTGGAATAAAGCTTTTCATCACTTGAAGAGAAATCGAGTAGCATGCATCATTTTGGCACACAGGTTAAGATACGACATTAAAAAACAGGGCTGCTTTTTAGGATATGACAGTAGTGAAGAATGCAACAGCACTTTACAAAAAACAAGGGGTTGGCACGACCTGACCTAAACCCTTCCCTTCTCACTCTCCACTTCAGAAGTGCCTGCATTTCAGCAGTGTTGTATCCTCTCATTTTGAGGCACCCTGGGAGTGATCTAACAAGGTAAATAACTAGCAGCATGGTTAATACTGCAGCAAAATTCTTTTGGTTGCAAAAATCGAAATTTTGAGATCTAGCAGCATAAAGCAATCCTACAGGTGGACAAGCAGGTTGGGAAGTTACTAAAAGAAGGGAACGGGATCATAATGGAGTTACATCAATAAACATTTTACTTCAAGGGGCTCAAATCAATTCCTCTGATATATGTCGAGGCCAAACAGATGAGTGAATCTTAATTTCCATCCAGTATAAGCATGCTAACAATTGGATGAGGAAAACAGGTTTTTGTGGATAGTATCACATGGATTTGGGTGGAGCTCAAAGAAATACCCCCTAGCTGGCCAGGACAAGTGCCCATTGTCTCTAAGTTCCATTCACTCAGGTTTTACACGTACAGGGACTGCTTCAGGCTGCCATCTGTAGGGGAAAAATATGTATATTAAGTGGAAGGATAAAGGGACACTCCTTATAAATCAGTAGTGCACCTGAGATGGAAGACAGAGCAAAGCATCACTTAAAAAAGCATTTATTTTATAACTGAGCCAGATCTATAAACACCCTAACCAGTAAGCATCTTCTGTCTGTGATCTCCTAATACTGAGAGAGTTTCCCCAAAAAGCTGCTGAAGAGAAGAATCCTGGCAGCGCCTGGAAATCTTTAAGCCTGCCCAGGTTCATGTCTTAGCGGCAATAAATACGTAGGCAAATAAAGTACTTCTGACATGCGTCTGCAATAGATGTTAACAAGGCAAACTGTAGCTTTAATGAGTTTTCCGTGAACAACAATCAAAAGCTCAGAAGAGCTTCTGTCTAATAAACAGCTGTCACATCGGGGCTCCAAACCTGCAGGAAGGCCACAGAGGCGATATGACAGAGGCCCTCAAAACCTGAAAGGCATGGAGAAGGCTCAGCACTTCTTTTTAAACCAAGTACTAAGTGGTATCAAGCAGAAGCATCAAAGGCTGGTTCCGAAGTATTTTCTTTTGGCCTTCCTTCCAAAAAGGCATGTCATCATCACATGCCAAATGCCTGTAGAGGATAAAAAAGCCACTGCACAAGCACAGAAAAAGGAGTATTGAACCTCAATACCAAGCCTACATAAAAACCCTTTGGCTCAAGAGATTCCAGAAGCTGCATACTATCAGAAGACTATGCTAGGAAAGCATTTCCACCTATTTATTCCATATTTGCTATGCCTAGATATTCTAACGCTAGTCAGCATTATGGATAAGACGTCCTTTTGGTCTGTCCTGGCATCAGACACAATTAGGACTCCCCCTAGTTTTCAGTTTCACAGATGTGAAACGCAGCATGACCGGCCCCACAGTATGGAAGAAACCTTCAGTCTCAGATCCAGGGGTGCTTCTTTTAGCAGAAGTGCCTGTTTGAAGGGGCATTTGACCCCTCTGAACCAAAGAGCAGCAGGTACCAGGAACTGCTTGTTCCCAGGCAGAGCAGTCCTGGGGAAACGTCCCTGGAACCACAGCTTCACAGTGATTCAACCAGGGTGATTTAAGAGGTCACCATACCCGGGCTGTCTTCCCTGTCTGACAGCTGGAGCTTACCATGCCTGCTGCAGAGACGTGTCCAACTCCAGGGCTGCCCATAATTGAAGTTTTAACTACCACTGTATTCAATTTAAACACAGCGAGCTCTGAAGTGCAGCACATGGGAGGGAAAAGACACATCCACCCTTCTGCCTTCCCTGCTGCACAAACCAAACCCTTCACCTGGTCAGAGCTGAGGAGCAGGATGAGAAACCTCCACAACCACTGAAATCTGAAGTCATTTCTGCAACCATCACTTGCCTAAGGTTCTCACGTAGGCAGTGAGCACAGGCACTTCTTTTTTTTTTTTTCTTCAAGATTTACTGCAAGGCCTTTGGGGCAGAGACAGTGGTTAGAGGCATGTTTGTAGACCACCTTCGAGAGAAGAGTCAGCTCAGGGACAGGCAGGCCTCTTGATGGCACTGCCACAGGCCATATTAACTTGTCATCTTCAATATGCATCCAGCAGAGTTCAGGTCATGGATTTGTTAGAAGTTCATCACTTATTCAGGCTTTTGTGCAAGAGGTCATTGCTGTCAAACTGTCTGCTTTCACAAGCATAAAAAGCTCATGTTAAAATGTAAATACTTACAGGTGTTCCACCAGGCACTCAAGATGAAAGTCAGAGCAAATGTATTAGTACTAGCTGTATTTTACAATGCTACTAATACTTGAATGTCATCCGTTTGTGAACCAAGGGTTTAATGTGGGTTCATCTCTGCCTAGACAGGAAGCATGATCTAATGGTTGAAGACACAGGACTGGATTTAGAATATCTGGGTTCTTTGCCTGCCTCTGTCACTGTCTCGCTCTGTGACCTTCAATAATAAATTCTTCATGCCACTGTCCCAACTGAAAAGAACACAAATAAATGCTTATTCTAGCCGATATGACTGCTGTGACCTTGTGTCATTTTCTGCAAATTACTAAAAGAATTCTGGAATGATATAAGAAATATTAGTTCCTCTTGTAAAAATCAACCTGAATTAAGAAAAAGCATCCGTCTCAGAAAGAAGAAAAACAACCCCCCCACCTATGCTCTACTGTTTGCTTTTTGTTTTTCAAAGCACAAAATCTTTGCAACTTATTGCACCGGCCTTGATGGAGACGGTATTTTGCAAATTGAGCTCTGCAGAAGCCTGCATAGGTCTGCTTATCCCTGTTACCTAGATTAGTGCACTGCGTATCACTTGCAGGCAATTCAAGCATGACTCCTATGTTGAGGTAACACCCCAAGAAGGACTACGTTGGCACAAGTCTACTTGCAAAAGCAGCAGAGACTAAAATCATCACGTCACCCTTTCACGTCCAGTCCAACCTTGTTCTGCCATCAAGCAGCACGATTCTGGAAAAGCTGGTGTCTTCCTTCCTCAGCATTTCACACATCTCTTGTGACATGGAAGAAACCTTCTCCGGACCGACAAGAACTCAGACTCGCTCGGTTCAGTACGAACCATACAGCCCCAGACCATAGAGGTCAGACAGACAACCCTACAGTCCTTAGTCACACAGCAGCTTCCATCATTGTGGCCCCTCCATATCAGCATACAAGGTAAGATAGCTTCAGTAAACCTGATCGATGAAGTGAAGCGCCATCTCTCCAGCATAATTAAGGCAAGTGGAAAGGAGTTGCAAGCAACCTTGTGTCCTGATAGGTTTTCTCCTGCTCCATCCAAGAAAGAGCAAGGAACACAAGCACAGGAGCAAAGTGAGTGTATATATTTGCTCACTGCAGGATGTCACATCCTGTCGTATTTTGCACAGCATCCCAAGGCCAGCCAGATACACACAGTATGATGTTTGACAGTATGATCTGTCACAGTATGACAAGTTCCCAGAGACAACACAGAGGAGGGAGAAGGGAATGTCACTAACACATTCATCCAACAGCACTACACTGTTCCCAGACACACTTCTCTTAAAAAAGAAAAGCAAGCGAACAGACACATGCACCAATTTTACAAAGCATATTCCTTCTGCTTTCTGCTTTTGTTGACTTGTTCTACTTTTACGAATTTCTCATAACTCTTAACTCACTCGTCCAAGACCTTCCCACTTCCACCAAAAGCAGAGGTCTGTTTTGGAAAGAAAAACCGAGCAGAAGTTTTGCTTTCCTGACTGCTCTCCCGCTAAACCTGCTCCCAGACGTGCCCCCGCTCTGCCCCACACACACGCTGCGCAGTTTTAAGGAGTGCTGGTTATGCTGACATCAGTGAGGCTCCGGGGGCCGTGCAGGCAGCTGTAGCTGCTCCTGTTTATGGCCCCGCGCCAAGTCACTCTGCCTTTTTGGTGATGTTCCCTCCTGCTGGCTACCCCCACTCCCGCCCACACGTCTGCAGGGTGGGGCGAGGTGGCCACTGGCAGCCCTTCCAAGGAAACTTGAGCAAAAAAGGGGGGGAAAAAAGCCCCAGCTTTCTTCTCCAGCCTCTCTTCAGAGGCATTTAGCACGTTTTGACAGCCTGCTGCAGGCTGAAGGAAACAGTTTTCTTCGCAGACCTCTGAGGCCCAATTTGCCGGTGGGACTTCATTGCCAAGTGATGAAAGGACCACGCTCCATCCCTCCCAGCTCCCGGCCTCTCCCGCAGGCGAGCGCTGCCCGCGCACCCTGCTCAGGGTGGCTGCTCTCCGGGCTTCAGAGCAGCACCCGCATCCCCAGGCGTGGCTGCTCCCCTGCAGCGAAACGACAGCAGATCAGCGCCAAACTCGCGCAGACCAACCGCAGAGCGCATCGCCGATGCGAGGCACCTTCCAGAGGCAGGGAGCGGCGCGAGGAGACGCCAGACGCGTCCTGGGCACCTCCTGGGCCAGCCAGCCCCACGGGGGCAGGTGTTAGGCTACCTGTGGCAGGCCACCCCGGCAAGGGGAGTGTCTCTATGCTGAGCTGCAGCCGGATTCAGGGTGACGGCCAAGGTGACAGCCAAGGCAACTCCTGCACACCGTCCAAGCCTGCAGCTCAGACCTCGTGTCAAGATTAGGAAAATATGCACGCATACACAGAGCACAGGAGCCGCTGGAGAGCTTTCGTTAACTCTTGCAGGTATCGCGTTGAAGGAATTTGGGTGTACCGTGATATTTATCCCAGTGTTTCTTCAAAGAACTCTTCCGAGGCCACAGAAGAATGGCTACACTTCCTCGAGCTGAGTAATATTTTCTCAAGTAGGTCGGGAACTGAAGTCAGTGAGTTCTGAGTTGCAGCTCGTACGGGTTAAAGATTCTGGCTTGTGTCATGAATACTTTTTGTGGAAGTTAAACGCAGGCCCCAGTCCTGAAACGCTTCCCTTACCCTCACCTCTGCCAGTATTTTGACTTAAATGGAACAACCTACTTAAGTAGAATTATATCTATGTTTAAATTGTTTGCAGGATCACTGCTTGGCATGATCTAGACTTGCCTCCGACATACACGCGCACATCCCCTGCCCTCCCCCTGCAAATTCGAAAAATGCCTTGAGAGTCATGAAGCTAACCTGTGTCAAGGGAAAAAGAAAGAAGCAAAGAAGATAACCCGCAAATTTTACATCTGCAGTGTTGCAGGATGATTCACTGGGACGGAAGAAATAGTGATGCCCGAAGGGTAGAACTGGGCAGGAAAGAGAAGAAACCCCACTATGTTTATCTGGGCTAAAAGGAGTTTCAAAAACCAAGCACATGTGTACACTACCAGCACCAGAAACACTGATGATTGCAGGAGTCACACAAGAATCTTTTTCATTCTTTGGAAGGGGTAAGATCAAGCTCTGTAATGTTAGCTATCCACAACTGCAAAGAAATCCCCTTTCAGCCAAGAAACAAAATCAACTCCTTTCCCTCTCTAGATCCGGTACAAAAAGAGCAATTACAAACATGAGTTTCTGGAACAAAACAGTCAAATTCATTCAAATCTTCACGGAGCGCAGTAGGGCAGAACCCGTTCCTATTCCCAGAGCTTATTACAGCAACATGACTAAACATGCTCAGCAGTCCAACTTGATAGGATGCATCCATTTGCTGATGCCAGAGGAAGATGCATTTCTCTTATACACGGCACTGCTATCACAGGCTGCTTTCAAAAGATGTTTTGAAAAGTGACCTGCTGCACACATTCTTAACAAGTCATAGTATCACCGACTGTACGAGTGTTTGACCTCTACTTGCTACGCACTGTGGACAAGAATCTGACATCAGCTTATTCCAACCTTAGTAACACCAAACTGCTCCTATAAAACCAGCTGGAACAGACCACAGCAATGCACTGATAAACTCCCAGACGGACCCCCGGAGTGCTGAAAATGCAACTAGTTTAGTACTTGAGCCCACATGTTTTAAATTTGGTTTGGTTTAATCCAAGTAGGTAGGTAACCTGATTAAAATGGGAGTCTTCTCTGGAGGTCTAATTTCTAGATGTTTCCATTACTCAATAAGCTTTCATGTTTTATAAACATAACAAATAATATATACATCACTGTTGGGATGACTTAAGAATTCAGTGTTAAGCTATGCTGCAAGTCACTTAAGAGAATTACATTAATTTCTGAATGGCAAGAGCCAGTAATGTAACTTAATTTCAGTCCTGAGAACATGACGTATTGAAGGTGGTACATCATTTTACTCCCAATTTATGCTTCTAATTTCTCTATTTCAGAATCTTACACTTTGCATTTTCATATATATACCTAAAAGAAAGTGAAGAAAATGGTCTGTGACACTTCAAAATATGTATTAAATGTAGGAATGTATTTGCTTGTAAGCCAAATAACACATATTAAAAATAAATTCAGGAGAAAAAAAAAAAAACACTCCAGAATCTTCATCCCCGATGTGCAGACTAGACATTTACGCAAAAGTTTTCCAAATTCTGCCTTGCAACCAAAGCACTCCGTTTACACGCGGACACAACAGCAGCAATGCAGGTTCCCAGCATGCCTCAACACTGCTCTCTGGACAGACTCCACTATGGGGTAAGAAGATAGTTACAATTAAACATTTATGCAGAGGTTGGGACTAGTAGGTTAGTTCCACAGTGTGTTAGGTGGCTCTTCAAAACTTAGTAATCGAATGCTGATCCCTGACCCAAAGAGTTTACAGTGTAGAAAATCAAAGTGCAACACTTGGCATCTGAGTACTGGAAATTAAGCTAAGACCATCAGCAGCTCATTTTGGAGGTCTTGGATTAGGGAGTTTGTGTAAAAATCCATTTCCACAAACTGTGGAAAATTTTCTATCAATCAGCCACCTTTCCTGATTCAAACCTGTGCTACAGGGTTGCGCAGACCCATGTGAACCTGATTTGTACACGCTGCTGGTATCTTCCTGTCCAACATAAATTATTTTTGACCCAAATACTCGTTAGTGAACATTAAAAAAAAAACAGCAAGTATACAAACGGAAACATTTACTGTAGGTCAAGTGATTCAGGCAGCGCAGGCACGAGAGCAGTTGCCAGCGCAGCAGGTCACAAGTCAGGCACCAGCAGCTCCTTCTGCACGGGGTCACTCAGTACTCGGGGACGACCCCACGCAGGCATCAGGACCGTTTACTGTGCACACAACACTAGCACGCACCGGCTACCGGGCAGACCGCAGCCAAACGCGAGTCTATGCTGTTCCAAATCTACTAACCCACATCTTTTTCTACAGAGAGTAAGAGTTACGCAATGGTGTAAATAAAAACTGGCCCCAAACAAGCAGGGGCCGTCGCTGCCCCAGATCCATCCTCAGGGAGAATTCTCCACATTCTCTTTTTTCCTCCTGCAGGGAAGGACAGGCCTGGGAAGGACAAGTCCTCCTCCCACTCACCAGAGGGAATATACTCCGGAAAGTTAAAGCATAGCCTCTAGGGTTGGGAAAAGGGATGCAGGGACGGCCACACTCTTTCAACTGCGTCCAAAAACCAGGAGAGAAGGGAATTTAGCCAGCTGGACTATTATATCTCAAACTTGGCTTGCTGTTTATCGAACAGGCTCCTAAAATAGACGCATCGGCTTTATAATTGCACCTGTAAGAATTTAAAGCACCAAAAAAATATAAAGGCGCTGATCATGCTGCTGTTTTTTCAAGTTTCCTGGCATCTTTTATGCGGTGAATGCTCAAGAAGCTTCAGCTGTATATACCACACACTAAACCTTAGTCTGCTGAAGCCCAAGGTGATTGTGCTGTTGATTCGAATGAAACTGCACTTTCCACTTCTGCATACTACTTACACATCTATGGATCTGTAACACGTACCAGCAACCATGAGACACAATCTGTGTTCAGAGTGGCCCACTTAACAGCCCTGTGAACACCTTACCTTTCATCTCCTATTGAGGACTTGGGATGAGTAACCTTACCATTTATTTTAATCTTTTCTTTCTCTCAAGTGGCAAGGAACAATGGAAAATCCTCAGTTACTAGACTTAAAGAGCTTACAAGTTCCAACAGCTTTGCAAGTGGATATTGGGAACTGCCTGAATTGTAGTTAACAGGGTTGCAGAGTTTACAGAATCTACCAGCTCCTTCCTGCAGAGCTTATAACCTGCATGGCTTCCTTCCAGAGCAGCCAGCACCCACTCTACGGTCACTTCCCCACTCCTGGGAATTCACCCACTAATTAGGTACAACATGTCTTTTGTTGAGGGAGAAGTCACTGCCACTGCCCTTCCCCAAAAATCAGAAATGGGGACACAGGACAAAAAGGACAGAACACATCTTTCTATGAGGACGACGTTAGTAAAACAGATACAAAAGAAAAAAAAACCCAACCCTATTTAAAGCAGATGCTGTTTCCAACAACAAACTAAGCTCACACCAGGGAATCTGGGGCACTGTGACAGGGCTCTCGCTACACTTGTGCAACACGGACAATCACGCTCCTGCCAGTTTGGACACTGCTTGGAGGTGCTACCAGACATAAGAGCCACATGTGCAGTAAAGGCTGAAAGCGGTTCCAAGATCGAGAAGCTGCCAAGGACCAGAGCTTTAAACCTTACTTGGAAACTTGGTAAGATGTACTGACACCTGGTAGAGCAATCTGATAAGGAAGCACAAATGATACTTGAAGCAATTAGAAAAAGAAACCAAAAGAAATATATCTTCTGAATTAACTAAGTGCAAGGCATAGGTTACATCATCATAGAGAAACACTTATCACTGCACTTGTATTTCTTCCCCAGGAAAATACAGTCAAATCTCACAAATGGAAGCCTTTAGTAACTCAGTTGCATCTCTTTCATAACCAGCTTCTACAACTTGCCGTTCCACTTCCTGGACCATCAATGTCTCGCTTAGAAAGCAACTCCTCCCACTTTCCTTCCTTCCATCCAAAAGCATCAGGATGTACAGACAGCAAAATATTTGAGTTGTGCTGCAAGTTTGCCAAGTGAAACCCAGCGCTTAGGATACCCTAGGGCTTTGGGGAAAATGGGGTAATGATCGTGGCAAGCACATGCCAACTGCACAACACGCCACTGCCACGTACTGTCCCCGATACACATGCAACTACATGAACATCAGAAAAAAAAGTGCCCACAGGGATGTGCAGAGAATACAGAAGTATTCACATCTAGGCTGCTCCTCATGTTCTCAGAAACTAAGAGCAATATGCAGTAAATTTCATTTAAGACAGAAAATGCATTCTGTATAGTTTAAAAAAAAAATAAGAGAGAGAGAGAAGAGGAAAGAATTCTTTCCCCTCCCCAAAGCTGAGAGTAGCCCAAATTAAAACTGATGTTGCTCCCTAAAGGAAATAAGAGGAAGTACTGCTGCTTGTTAGTGCAAAATCCGAAGCAGTCCTCCCTTGTCCACACCGTAACACCACCAGTTTGAAAGCATGACCTGGATACAGGAACGGAAATTCTCGCTGTGGCGCAAGCACGCTGATTCAAAACGTTGCTGCGTACCGATACATCTGAACACTGACATCGCCTGCCGTAGGAAATGCTACCAACAAGGGTGCTGGTCAACACCAGCTAATCATTAGTAAAAGCAACGGCTCTGCTTCAAATAAACATGTTGCTTCTCTCAGATTTAGAGAGGAATCAAATATCTTTTTTTTTTTTTAATTTGTCAATTGCTGATCAACCTCCATTGGACGGATGATGAAGGTCACCCTTTCCTAAAACATATCAGTACATTTGTGCTATGTCAAGAAACCACATGCTAACACCTGTTAAAATATCAACCAGGAAATGTCAATTGATGAAGTTCATCAGTTATCAGAAGCTGATACTTCCATCAAGAGCTACTATATTTATTTTTTTAGAAACAATGAGCAAGTTGCTCAGATATATCAGCACAAAGAATGCTTATGATTACCAAGATGCTAAATATATTTCTTTCTAACACAGTGACTTAGGCTCCAAAATTCATTTTCAAAGCTAACAGAAGTTACACCTCTAAGCCACTTGGCCACGGTGTAAAAGTAGTTCTCAAACACTTCTCGAGTGCTGTGAGCACAGTCCCATCCTTGGCACAGACTTTCAAATAAACTTCAGACACCAGGACAAGGAGATGTCTTCAAAAGGAAAAAGATCTCCTAAAATTAAACACACAACATTAAATGAATAATTAATTAAATAAAATTAAATACCAAGCATATTTACTGGGGAAGGTTAGATGCAGGAAAGCAATGGAATTTAAGAGCTGCTTTCAGCACTCTTCTATGGGAGCATCGGAAAAGGAGATGGGGAGAGGACCAAGGAATTAAAGGCTTCCCTCTCTGTTGGTCCTCGAAATATCTATTTGAGGAGCCTAACAGCGCCTGTGGGGGATTCCGACGGCTTTTCTTTTCCCTGCTGTATCGCCTCTCTGGATGACTGCGACTCTGCAGGTGAATCCTGTTGCTAAAACAGCTGCTGTTTCTCTGCATCTTTAAGGAGGCATTCAGATTCTCTGAGCATTACTTAGTTGAATCACTCTGAATAAACAGCCTCCACCCATCAACTAGCTCTTTTGTGTAAAGCACCTATTCAAAGGCAACTACCTTTATTGATTTCTAGGCTAACCACTCTGAAAGGTGCAATACCACCCAAAAAAAAAAAAAAAAAGAGAGAAAGAGAGATGGTACAAGGAAATGCCTGGGTGGTTTCTAAAGGAAAATGGGTCCAGACTCTTCAGTTACATCAGGACAATTTCTTTCCGACTGCAATAGGCACCTGCAATAGTTTTAACACCAGCTCAGGCAAGAGCAAGGTAAAAGTATACCACTGCCTCTTCTCCCTTTTGTCCAGGCCCTTTTCTTGCCCTGACCCCTTTCCACTGTTGCAAGAGAGCGATGCAACGCGAACAAGTCATTCAGCGGAACTCCGCAGCACATGCCCCGACTGGCAACTACGTGCGTTTCTTACGTTTCATAATAAAGCACTAATACAAGCTTCATTACGTTTTGCTGTCCTGCTCTGAGCAAAATGCAGAGGGCGGGTGGGTGAGATACGGAGATGCTGCTGCTGCCTTGGAAGTCTTCGCTCTTTAGTCACTGGCCCTCAAAGGTGGCTACACAAAACAGGAGGGCAGGGTGGGGTGGAGGGAACAGCTCTAGGTGGGAAAAACTTAACAACTGACAGACATCAAAGATGAGCCATCATCAGATTTCTCCCACTGAAGAACTACAAAAGCAAAAGCTCCTGAAATTCCTGTTCAGATGTATACCCCAGAGAGAGCGAGCACTTCCCACCTCAGCCGACCTCACCTATTTTCATTTGTAATCAAACACTGATAACTAAACCTGACCTGGCAGAGCTCTCCACATTTCAAGCCCTTCCCAGCCCAACACAAATAGCTGACTTTTCCGTGCATCACCCCACAGAGGGGAATTTCAGCAGGTACTCGCAGCCTCTCGGAGATCTCCGCCTGGGAAGATGCTGCCTAATGGTGGGGAGGGGTGGGTGCAGGGGAGAGAAACAGCTCCTGTAGCTGCTGTTTTAAGTATGATACTTAAAAAAAAAAAAAAGTCAGAAAGGATTCCTCTTTTGTCTGCCCTTGGCAAGTGAGCTCTTTCACCCAACATGAAGAAAGGAGCTGCTATCTCTGCGTGGTCTTGAGAGAGCAGCTCCTTCTCACCTCCAAGTTTACACATGCCTCACAAGACATTTCTCGGCAAAGCTGCAGGGCACCTGAGCACCACATCCAGGGTGAAGCTGTGCTCTAAAGTAACGTGAAATGGTCCCTGGCCCCTTTCCAAACTGCAGTATACTCAAAGAAAGAAAGAAAAACAAACAAACAACAACAAAAAACACCCAGCATTTTAAAACTGTAACCCCATCGCTGGCAATTTTGCTTGATTTCTGAAAGAAGGGAAAAGAAAAATGCATGAAACAACAGGTGTTCTCACTCCCCTCAGGAGAACCGAAAGCAGCACTACAATCCTCCTCTGAACGCAATTATAATCCAAGAAAGAAACTTCCGTATCATCAAGGCAGCCATCTGAACCTGTTACTAACGCGGTCCAATAACGTGCTCATTTTTATCAAAACGACCTTTACTACACTCAAAGAAAAAGGCACGATTTCACATGTTTTAACAGAGGATACATAAAACACAGATCTCCAAACTTTAGGTATCATTCATCAAAAGCTGAGAGAGGCTTTTCCTGCACATGCACAGAGTTAGGACTAGCAGGATTTACTTGTTTTCTGCCTGTTCCTGGGGAACCTTTCCAGTTCCATTTTTTTTTTCCCTCCCCAAGACTGTCCCTACAGGCTGCTATCCAACATACATCAGATGCTCTTGGAGAAGTAAAGCAACAGATACCTCTGGAAGGACATTTGCAAAGGGCACAAATCAAAGGCCCAGTCCTGGTAACATTTAGGCACACTGGGGGAGGGGGAAATTACTTCCCTAAGCAGGAGTCCTGAACACTCAACATGCCCCTCTGGAAAGCTTTATTCCTGTATCTGAGTATTTTTTTTTCAGATGTTTTACTCTCAATAAATGGAGTTTAGGTCTGTGAAAAAGAAATTTACAACTTAAAAAGTGAATCCCTTCAAAAACACTCAGGTTAATTTTAGCATCCTTCTGTTTAGCTGCTTAGCAACTCTTATCCTGTGACCTTGTAAGCACCACCTACTTTTACAAGGGATAATGAATATAACCAAAGGGATTTATCTATATGTTTTTAATCTATACCATGTAAACGCACAAACAGTCTTTACCTAAATAAGAAGTCCAACTGAGTCCAAACTGTGTTTCAGCTTAAGACGCTTTCATTAGCTAAAGACAAGCTATTGTTATGGTTATGGGGTGACTTCAATTTAGACAAAGTGATAAAATCTTTAAGGGTTAAGAAAAGCACTACAGATGCCAATGCCTGCATGCCCTGGGAAACAGCGCACTCGCCTTTGGTACCAACAGAGATTACGGATATTAGTAAAAGGTAGTGAAGACATTTGTTTTTCCCAGTTCTGAAACTTCAGGAATCTGCTGACTCTTGGATTAGAAATAAAAGCCATCCGAGCAGAGGGCCAGTAAATGATGTAAAAGTGAAGACCGGGTGCACAACCTGCATGAGCTGAGTCAGGGGAAGATGTGCCACTACGCTGAAGCCTGCGAGCACATAAATCTTCAAACCCCAGGCCTGGGAGAAAACAAAGCAAAATAAACACACACGCACCCCCCAAACACACTGCTTTTTCTATCTTAATAGCAAGTCAAAAAAAAATCTTAAAGGTCTTAAGGGTAACTGAAAGAAACGTGAAGGAGCAGCTACAAGAATAGCCACTCCTGCCGGACAGATGACAGCCTGACAATTAGAAGTTTCCTGCAAAATGAGGGTAAAATGAAAGTTGGCTCAGCCGCACCGAGAGGATGGAGTTTTCCCACTCCCAGACACAGCTCAGCTCCGCACGGGGATGCTGGGGGCCGCAGGGCGAGGGGCAGGAAAGCGAGGAGCGCGCGCAGGGAGGGAGGGAGGAAGGCACCCGCGTGCGTCCCTGACAGCAGGTGAGGGCGAGCGCTGGTACTCGGACTGATTGGATGATGGATTCACGCTGTTTCTGGGCTTCCAGCAAACAAAAGGGCCTATTCTTCCCTGGATGTACCTAACTCCCGCTCGGGCTAAGAGGCATTATGCAGGCACACCAAGGAAGGGCTACATACCCTTAAGCCCTCAAAGGGAAAATTAAAACCTAAAACAAATATGGCCGGCCTGACCCTGAGTCACTGCATCCCTTTCACGCACGCTGACCCTGTGGAAAACAGGAACTGCGGTAGCAAAACTCGGCGCTTGTGTCAGAAAGACAGACCTCAACGAAAAAGTTTCAGCCACCATTGCAGCTGCACGGGGCAAGCTGCAGGGGTGACAGGACAGCGTGTTTAGCAACTGCTCCTGTCCTTAATAAACTGCTTTTGGGGGGGGGGGGGGGGTTAAATGTTTTTTTTTTTTTACATCACGGTCTGGAGTTGGAGAAGCAAGGAGCACGAACTGTGTTTTCTGCCTCTCCTACATTATTCCTCCCCACACACGTACGCACGCAGAAGAAAAAAAAAAAGCTTAAACCAGGCGTTTAACTACTTTCCCAAGCACGCAGCCACTTGATCTGGTCTACCGTGCAAGATGGGCGAGAGAGGCACCAGGACAGGGCGGCGCGCGGGGGAGCCGCTCCAGCCGCTTGCAGGATGCTGCTCCTCGGCGGGGCCGGAGCATCCGCCACGGAGCGGCCCCACGGCCCGGCCCGCGGTGCCCGCGGGACGCCCGCAGCAGCGCTCTCCTCCTCCTCTCTACAGCCCCGCGCGGACGTGGAGCACGCGAGGACACTGCGGCCGAGGGGCGAAGCGGGGCAAGGACGGAGAGGGAAGAGAGGAGCAAAAGTAGGAAAACGAAATAAAAAGGGGGGGAAAAAAAAAGAAATAATCCCCAGTGTGCGTGCGGATGGGGAGGAGGGGGGAGAAGCGCAGGGAGAAGAAGCCAGAGGAAACTTATCTGCGACATGACAAAGTTCAATCCACCACCCTCCCTCCTCTGCTCACTCTTGGAAAAAAAAAAAAAAAAAAAAAAAAAGGGC